>VDFB02078741.1:0-56438 GCA_007258455.2 Sequoia sempervirens | reverse complement strand
TATATATATATATATATATATGGTACACAACCTTGTTTGTATGTAGGAATTGCAGGTACAAAGTCTCGATTCCACCTGCTTCGGCAGGACAGGGCGAGCATCAATTTAACCCAACAGGCATGAAGTTGAAACAAAGATGACAAGGAAGTCACCCCATCCCATGTTTTGTCAACGCATCTTTTGCTTAGTGGTATTGTGTGTCTTTGACCTTTGTCAATTTTGCATTTTATTATAATGGTTTGTGTGAGTGTACTTTGGTATTTATTTTACATTGGTGTTTTCTATGATGTAATTTATATAATTAAATGATGTTAATAAATATTGACAGTAGTGTTGGAATAGTTTGTATTAAAATATAAAAGTCTTATTTTAAAAGCCATATATTTATTAAAGATAAATTAATGGAAAAGTGCAAATTAAATTATTCAAAATTGGTATTTTGATAATTTAATTAAAAGAGCATGTTGAGGATAATTATGAAATAAATAAATTAAATTGTGTGAATTGCAAGTAAAACTGCAAAATCAGAATTAAAACAAAAAGTGTTGTTAAAATGGAAAAATATCAATAAAAGAAAGAAAAGATGAAAAGGACCAATGAATGTTGAGTTTTGGCTATAAAGTTGGGAATGAAATTAGAAAACTTCTTTTTAATTTTGATTTATAGAGTTTTCGAAAAAAAAGATATGTTTTATTTAATTGTAAATTTGTGAGATTTTCATTCACGAGAAAATTTTCACAGAAGTTTCACAAAATAAGAGTTCTAGGAAAAATTGGATCCTCTAGAGGGTTAATTGCTTCATCTTTTCATTGTTTGGGGAGGTTCTTCTAAATTAAATTTTAGATTAGAAAATTGAACAAGGAAATCAAGTGGAGAAGTTATGAAGGAAGGAAGGGGAGCTCTTCAAAAGGCTAATTGGATCAAGCAAAGCTTCATAAAAATTTCAATAGGCGCAGGACTCCAAGTTCCATTTTCTTATTTATTTAGTTTCTTGAATCAAAAGAAAAATATAAGTATAAATAAACAAATAGATAAATATGCTTTCTGTGATAGAAAATTCTTCTGGGGTTTTAGAAATTTTATGGGTTGCAAACAAATAGAAGAAATCCTTTTGATTTTTTTTTAAAATGTTCAATATCTTTATCATTCTGTTGTGGAAAAAATAAATCCTCCTTTTGATATAAATGGGTTTTAAATGTATTCATATATACATATATATATACCTGTGAGAGGATATATATAGATATACCTACATAATATATGTATATAAATAAATATACAGTGCTTATATTTGAAATAAATTGTGTTCCTTTTGAAATATATATATATACACATTTGTACCAAGGTATATACATATATATATATATATAAATATATATTTATTCTTTTATATTTAAATAGTGAGTTGTTTTTTGTTTGGGTTGAGCTCATGGTTGTAATGCACGTCATGCAAACCCCAAAGGACAAAACATTGCACACATTTTTTTTTAAATAATACAAAGTAAACATATATCGAAACATTAAAACATATTTACACTGCACATTAACATCATAACATCAAGTCCTCTAGGGCATGCGAGGTCACATCACATAAACAAACTCATAATGAAAGATTACGCATAAGGATAATAACTTAACTAATCTAACATCCATCATAACCATTACAATATCCATTTTCAAAAGATAACATACATATGTCCATAAGCATGAGTATAAATAAATTACGTGGTACAACCATATTAAATCCCATAAAATATGAATGGTTATAGGGTTCATCTACAATACATCATTGTTTAATACATTACAAGTTCACAATAAGTGAATTACAATAAATCCTCCCATACATGTGGGATAATTACATAGTATAATTAATTTCTAAATACAGGATGAATATTAGGTACAAACTCCAGTTGAAGAATGTTGAGAAGAACGAACATTGATGGGGAACCCAATGGGTGCAGAGCACGTTCCACCTGACCACGTCGGTTTTAGAGAAAACCCACCCCCCATGCTCAAAGGTGACAAGGAAGTAATCACGACCATGAATGACATAAGACAACTCCAACAAAGGATAATGTAATACCCCTTTGTTTTGCATTTTGGTTGGACAGTGTGTCCTTGTTTGCTTTGATGTGTTTTTGGTTATTGAGATGCTTTATCATGTGTGTGTTATTTGATCACTACTTATAGAGTGATAGCCTATTTGTGCGATGCGATGTATCTTATCTGATGCTTTATTTGTCATGTTTTAATTGGTGTATTGATGATTAGTTATTGTAACATGTTATTGCATGAGATATTGGTTTATGATGGAACTTTCAGTCTATGATGAGTGTATTGGTGAAGGGGATGGGATCACATCACTCGCTTGCAAGTGCACTACGATTCCGTGATTTCCCCTTCACAGTGTGTGTATTATGTTATATATATGCATGTTTGATATACTCTTTTTTTGCAAGTTGATAGGTATAGGACATCGACTCCACCTGGTTTCACAGGGTTGAGCGTGTTCATGATTGAGAAATAGTAGCTAGGTTTTCTGTGCCAAGTCATCACCCTAGTCATAGTGTGTCATCAGGTTGTAGTCGGGTTTAGTTGTTTTAATGTTGTCCCTTTCACCTTGGTTATTTATTTAATTTCAAATTATAAAGGTTATTAAATGGTGGGTGTAGTTAAAATGATGATTAAATATATTTGGTTACAATGTTGAAATGTTAGTTATTTTATTGACTAATTTAATTTAATTAATAAAATAATCTAATCTTGGATTAGATTTAGTTTATTGATTAATTAAGTTAATGGTGATAAATTGAATTAAGTTAGTTGTTTTGGCATTATTGGATATTTAGATTTAAATTAAAAAAAGTGAAAATATGTTTTAAATTGTACTTTTTGAAAATTAATAGGTAAAAGAATTCTTTACAAAATTTTGAATTCTTTTTGTAAAAGAAATTTTTAAATGCATGAAATTCCATTTGGAAAGCAATTTTGTTTTAAATTTAAAAAAAATGAAAATATCCCCAAATTTGCAATAAATTTGGTGGATGGGATATTTTTAGGGGTTTGACTAAATTTGGGAAAACTCTATGAGAGCAAATACAATTTTCATATAATTTTGATTTATTTCCATTTTCCGGAAAAATGATTTGTTGTGGCTTTGTTTTGGATTTGAAGAGGAAGTTTGGATTTCTTGGGTGAGCTAGAAAACAAAATAAGATTTGGAAGCACCATTGGAATCTTTCAAGCTTTGGAGGAAAAGCTAGGATTTCTTGTGGCTTTGTTTTGGATTTGAAGAGGAAGTTTGGATTTCTTGGGTGAGCTCGGAAACAAAATAAAATTTGGAAGCACCATTGGAATCTTTCAAGCTTTGGAGGAAAAACTAGGTTTCTCTCTATGATTTTTGTTTTCATTTTGAAAGAGTTTTCAAATTTTTATATGCTGTTGGAAAAGATTTTAACTTTGTTTGGTTTGGAAGGAAAACCCATGTCAAATCTTGTTTCAAAACTTGCAAAAAAATTCTATTGAAATCATGGAAAAAGAAAACAAGAAAGAATCAAACCATAGAGAATAGAAAAATAAATAAATAATAATTTATGTTATGAACTTGAAATTAAGAATTTGTGCTTGCAAATTAGTTTGTTGTGTATTTTGTTTGGAGGAAAAATTTGCACAACTTCACTATTAAACAATGAAAATTTGTGTATATATATATTTGTATTGAATTTCATGCTGGGAATTTTTCTATTTTCAAAAAAAAAAACTTACCCAATTTTTTTTTATTTTTTCTGAATCAGAAAATAGAGCTTTAGTTCTCTATTTTTTTTGAGAAAGTTTATATATAAAAAAAAATCATTAACAAATTTTTTTAATGGAGAGGGGAGGCGGGGGCCCTACTCCCATAGCCCCCCCATGGGAGGTGTTGTGGAAGCAACATCGTTGCCTTGACAAGAAGTAGGGTTGCTCACACAACGCACCCCCAAATGGGGGAGGTTGCGTGTCAGCCTAGCCTCTCCCTTTGGGAGGGGCCCGCAGCCCCTTATGCGTGGGCTTTTTATTTATTATTAATTTTGTTTTATTTTAAAATATATTTAATATATATAATTATATATAATATATAATATGTATTTTATACATTATATATTATATATTTTAAATTTTATTTTATTTAAATATTTTTTTTATAATTATTTATAAATATATGTATGTATATATATATATATGTATATTATTTGTATTTTATTGGAAATAATTGAGTTATTTTAATGAAGTAGAAGTTAAATTGAAAATATAAATTATATATTTAAATGTAATCAATTTAAGATTATTTTATTGTCTCAATTATTAACTTTATAATGATTTTACTGTAACACAATTGATTTTAATCATTATGTGTAGTGAAGAGATAAACTCTATGTAACCACATTATGCGACATCTTTTAATACCTTAATGTTGTCATCCATCTAGAGTTGAATTATGTATCGACCTTGCTTAGAGCAATTTTCTGACTATTGTGTTATGTCCAAGTAGCTATTTTATAATGAAATGATTTTAATTGGGAAATGGGATTTTAGTATATTTAAATGTTAATGGGAAACCGAAGTAAACCTTTAGATTTAAATTCATTATCGCTGTTCAAATGTATGAGAAGTTATTTAACAGGGGAATATTTTTTTTAAAGGAAATAGTTATTCATATTAGATGAAATGAAATGTTTAAGAGAGCGGTTTTTATTTCTAGTTCTTGTTAGTTGCAAATGAATGAATGATAAGATTAGTTATTTTCATGAAATGCGCAATTAAGGAATTTAAAATATTGTGTTCATAGTTAAACTATTGTTTTTATTATAAAATAGTATATTTAAAAGGGAAAATATTGCATTTAAATATAAGGTTTTTAATAGTGAGATTAATTGATTCCAAAATGATTTATTTTGGAAAGGAGAAATAGTTATTTTAAAATGATATGTTTTAAATCGAAGAAGTAAATGTTTATTTTATTTTTATTTAAACACAATTAGGGAATTAATGTAATGCCCCGTCTTATAACCTAAGGAATGTTGCAATTGTCTATGTAAGTGTAATAAATTTTTTCTTAAAGTAATAATATTAATTTAATTAGTTGCATACATTCACTAAGTTACGCGACGTTACACTACTTGAGATTCCATAGACAACTTTAGTATTTAGCATTGCACATATTTAATTAACAAAAACTTAAAAGTAAACATTGCATATCATTTCAATTCCATTCATGATAGTATAAAGTACAAATAAGATTTCTTACATTGCATTTGAAAAGATATTACAATACTCATTCTTCAGATGAGGTAGATCAAATAATAGTTACAATTACATTTTACAAATGTTCACCTCATAAACAATTGAGGGATGTTTCAAATACAAGATTTTCAATGATGCAAGAAAGAAAGTACATATATATCCAAGTACAAGCTCTCCATCCATGAAGCTCTCATTGCCATGATCATAAACTAGGGACCCAACGGAGTAAGGTGCACGTTCCACCCAACCATGTGGTACCCGTAGGTCCACCCCCCATGCTAGGAGATAGTAATATGGTTACCTAGATATAATCTACTAACCCTAGACACAAGTACATAACTAACTAATGGTTACATTGCTTCCAGAATTAAGACAATCAAATGTGCTAAGTACATAAGGTAAACTATTATTTTAGGTGGAGTGTCATCACAATGTTGCAAAGGTTACCCTGGTGTTTCTTCCTAGGTTCCGATCCCCAACCTTGGGTTACCCTGGTAACCTCTTATGAAACCCGACCCCATTTGCAAACTATTGCGGAATTGAATATCTTTTAAAGTAACAAGATATCGATTTGCCATTCCAGGCCTTCTCAACTTATACTCAAGACTGAACTAGCTCTAGAGTCTATAAGCGAGGCATAACAATCTTATTAAAGATTTTAATCAAACTACTGTGGTGTTTAATTATCACTGACTTACTAAATCTTTGTAAGTTACCCTGACACCACTTTGTGTGTCGGCCCTCACACAGAGCCACTCCCCTAAACATAGAAAAGGAATTCTAAGTTTCCCTGACTAAGGTAAACAAGGTGTACAAACATACAACATATAATTCTACACTTTTCATAACGAACATCAAGACTATGTAACGCCCGTCGTGCAAACCCCAGAGAACACACATAATACAAATAATTTATTTTTTTTAATAATTAAATTAAACATGTAATAACACTTAACCATAATCACATAGCACATTACATAACATTAACACACTTAGTTCTCTGGGGCACGCAAGGTTACTTCGCAACACTAAACACAATTAAAGATAAAGAAAATAACATAACCATTTAATTTAAGATAACCATCTACAATGACGACAATTACAGAAATGCACAATACCGAACAAATGAGATGACTTGACATCATGGAACGGAAGGACTTCATCGTTACCTCTATATCAACATTTATCCGTTGGGTTATTTAGTGCTCGCCCTGTCCTGCTGAAGCAGGTGGAATCGAGACTTGTACCTGCAGTCCTGCATACAAACGAAGTTGTGTACATGTGCATATAAACATATATATCAAAGCATTAAATCAAAAATTGTGAGAAGGAATCACAACATAACAGGGCACTCGCGAACGAATGATGCTATATTGTCCTTCGTCACACCTATTCTAACAATTATAACATAATCAATGAATTACATTTCTAACTAACAATCTCTCATAACATATTAAATTAAATTACTGCATCATATCATAATTCAGAAAATCAACTGATATAATCAACCATAATGTCATATAAAGTAATCATGTCCAAAATGAAATAACATCATCTAGCATCTAACTAACCATATCACCCAATAACAGTATCCTCATAGTATCTGACTAACCACATCAAACAATAACAGTATCATCACAATATCCAAGCAAAGCACAGACAATAATAAGTCTAAATAGTATGAGGGGTATTACATCCTCCCCCCCTAGGATATGGCTTACTCCTGGAAGCCATTAAATAACAGAGTAAAAAGAAAAAAAAAATTAAGATTCTCAAATAAGGGAGACATCCTCCCATGACGCCAAGATCACAACGTTTAGGACACCATCGAACCCTTTCGAGCTCACTCGCGAGCTCCGAAGCCAGAGCCTCGACCTCTACCAGAAGCCTCTACACCTGCATCCTGGTACCCAACCTGACGATTGTCGACAACGGAAAACACTCGATGAGATCTACCCGCATCTCCCACCGTCGGCTCAAAAATGGCAGGTCTCTGATTAAATCCAGAAGTGCTCTTCTGTGGACACACTCTAGCGATATGCCCTTGTTGTCCACATCAGTAGCACCCAGTACCTCGGCCAAATCCTCTGCCCTCAGATGGAGCATTTGATTGTTGAAAGCTCCCTCGACTCGGTGCGGACTGAAAACTAGGTGCAGGCTGTGCAAAATGTTCCTGTCGCATTTGGTGCCTGATCCTGTTCCGATCCCTATGAAACTGCGAATTGCCACCTTGCTGAGATTGAAAGTTTTCATGCTTCGGCTGCAATTGTTGTTGTTGATGCTGCTGCTGCTGACGTTGCTGACCCCCTTTAGAAGGTGGGTTCATGTTCCTAGAAGCTCCTGCTCCCTGTGACTGACCTCCATGAGTAACATAACCAGGTTCGGGCGTGCTACCAATCTGTACTCCGATGTGACCACCCAAAGCCATGGCCAAATTCTCCTCCACTAAGTGAGCCTTCTCCACTGCCATCTCCATCGTCTTCGGCTCAAAGACTCGTACACCACCACTGATGCGGGCATTTAAGCCCCGAACAAAATGTTGCACTAACATGCCCTCATCGTGGCTAATCCTTGCATACTGCTTCAACTCATAGAAGTGCCTCTCATACTGCTCCACTGACATAGACAACTGCTTGAGATCGTGAAACTCGTCAGCCCTGCGTTGCCTCCAGTGATCTGAGAGGAAACGAGCTCTGAACCTGTCTAGGAACAACTCCCAAGTAACCATACTGAGATCAAGATGCAGTTTCTGTTCCTCAAGGCGCCACCAAGTAGACGCAAAGCCTCACAAGTGCATAACTGCTCACCGTGCCTTGGTATTGCTACCGTAGGGGTGCATGGCGAAGCAACGGTCTAAGTCAATTAACCAGGTTTCAGCCTCAAGACCTCCTCCAGAACCATCAAAAGTAGGAGGGTGTGCCCTCATCAGATCTCTCATATGGCCTTCTATGACTGCATCTGGAACCACATCTGTATCCCTGCGCCTCGGAGACCTCTCTCTCTCCCTCTCTACCTGGTGCACCTCATCTGGCCTTGGTCCCAAACGGTCAAGAATCTCTCCAAGTATATGTTGCAACTGACCGTCTAGACCTGGCTGTGTTGGATTCTGGCCACATGATGGAATGCTATGAGGACTTTGCTGTTCCTCATGCTCAGAGCCATGGGAACTAGGAACTGAGGGGCTTCGCCGGTTTGCTCCACGTCCGGCACCACGGCCTCTTGCACGGCCACGTCCTCTACCTCGAGGCATAGTTCTGCACCACAAGATAAAGTACAACATGAGCTCAAGAGTTGCACAAACGGTAACCTAATGGACTACACTACCCAAAGACCCTAGTGTTTGCAACCTTCACTCTGATACCAAGCTGTAACGCCCGTCGTGCAAACCCTAGAGAACACACACATAATGCGGATAATTTTTTTTTTAAAATAATAAAAGTAAACATGCATTAACATTAAACCATAATCACATAGCATAACACATAACATTAATACACTTGGTTCTCTAGGGCACACGAGGTTACATTGCAACCACAAAACAGAATAAAGATAACGAAAATAACATAACCATTTAATTTATGAAAACCATATACAATGATACAACCGATAGCCATGATGCGAGTATGATAACATCACATAATTACATCCATGATAAATCTTTTAACAAGATCCAAATTAAACCTAACTATTACCTCATTGAAATAATATTACATTACAATTTTCTTTGATACATGAATTACATTGAATTTCCCAACATGGGGATTTATACAAGTAAAATGAAATATGAAGTACAACTGATCACTGGTACAACTCCACTGCGGAAAGCTGAGATGACAAGACGCTGACGGGGAACCCAACGGGTGCGGAGCACGTTCCACCCAACCATGTGAATTACAAGTAACTCACCCCCCGTGCTCAGAGGTGACGAGGAAGTGAACCCGACCATGAATGTCAACCGACTCAACCATAATATGATATAAAACAAGTACAACTCAAAGCTTACAAAGAACAACCATCAAATTTCACAAATCACATGACAAGATTAAGCCAAGAACTCATCACGATAACATGAAGTACTATCACTTAACAATCAAGAATCAATTCACAAGAATTTAAAGAAACATCATAAAGAGATAACATCCAGAGGCAACAACACAAAATACATTTCCAAATAAAACCAAACCAACCATTATAAAGAATACGATTCCATAATAACTCTAAATCAACCATTCAATACACCATTCCATAGGCAACAAGAACAAGTCAGACGGGTGTCAAGTAGGGAGGGTCATCACATAACTCCCATGGGATCCCCTGGCTCTTCCTCCAACTGAGGCGCTGACACCCACTTATGGATTCCCTAGCCCTATAATCAGAACAACATAAAAATAACAATATCCAGAGGCAACAAGAAACAAGAACAACAAGGATGTCTAGTGGAGAGTGTCATCGCATAGCTCTCATGGGATCCCCTGGCACTTCCTCCAACTGAGGCGCCGGCACCCATCTATGGATCACCTGGCCCTTCCTCCTACTGAGGCGCCGGCACCATAGGGTAGCTAATGCGGAGCCGATAATCTCTCATGAAGACGAGACTATGACTTTGCCGACCATGGCCTACTCAGTCTATCACTAGTCTACGGTAGCCCTAATGCATAGACGAGGAATCCAGTTTTCATTATCTTGTATGTTTTACTACCCATCCCCCTAAATTCTATTTTTAGGTTATCACTTGTTTAACTACTCTTACGTGGGTTCCCCTGGCACTTCCTCTTACCCGAGGCGCCGGCGCCCACGAAGAGCCACTCTCCCTATGACCCATAAATCAAAACTAGGCAAGGGTTGAACCAAAGCATAAAAGCATAATACCACAACAAGAACACGCGAGGCATTAACCCTCTCGCAATAATTCATAACCAAAAGTTTTAACAAACCGTTCAACCCTTCCTAACAAAACCATTAAGTATCAATATCCAAAAGTATAATCAAGATGAAGAGAACATTAAAATTAAGCAAGCCTCTGGAACAAGGATTTTCGATAAATAACAACTAAATACACGATTACACAAGGTTCCCACATCACTACCAGAATAAAGGAAAACCATAATAAAATAATCTATACAACCTAATCTATGCGCCCAATAAAGAAACACGATTTGAAGCAAATTGAAAAATAAAGAGTCTACATTAGGATTCACTAAATCCAGTCAATCAAATATAATTTGCATGAAAATAAATCAACTTGATTACAATTCACTATCAAATAATCTAATTTTATCTTCTTCAATTTCACACAAAAATAAATACTAAATTTTCTCTTTCATTCATAAGGTTTCAAAACTAGTAAACCTCTTACTCATCATATATCTACATGCACCTTTATATATTATTTAATCATTTAAATTTAAAAACAAATAACTATATTAAATTAACATATATATATATATATATATACATATATATATATATTATATTTATATATATACATATATATTATTTATTAAAGATTTATTGTATTAAAATTCGAATCTCAAAATACTGTATAAACATTTTATGTTAGGGTTTAGCCGAAATTGCAGCCACGGCTTAATCTTTGACAGTCGTCGGCTCCCACATAAGGGCGTCGGCCTGTGTGGTGGGGCGGCACTGGCTGTTCCCACCTTCGCCTCCCTTAGGGGCGGCGGCTGTGGGAATGGCCACAACCCCTTCCCACTATCGCCTCCCTTAGGGGGCGACGACTGTGGAGAATAAACACCCGCGGCCATGAAACTTGCAGAGTCTTTTTTTTTATTTTTTTAAAATCTCAAAAGAATTCTGATGGAAAATGAGTTTCGCGTACGGTGATTTTCAAAAGAATTTATGTTTATATTAAAAGATTTTCACAATTCAATTTATATATATGAATTATATATATGTATATAATATATGTATATATATATATAATTATATATATATATATACAAACTCACAAGGTTTTCTAATGGAGAAATAAAGAAATTTCTACAGGATTTTATTTTGGAATAAATTTTCAACAGGGTTTCAATGGGGAAATTGGGGAAATTGTAAAATTTCTACAGGGTTTCAAAAGAAAACACGCACAACATTTCCAACCAAATTTTAATTTATTCTCTGAGGATTCAATTTCCTTTTCAACAAATGATTTCCCTCACAATAATTTACTCAAACTTTTCTACAGAGAGAAAGAAGTTTTCAAGAAATCTACAAATCCTTACAGAGAATATATAGTAAACAATTTTTCTGAGAAATACAGAGATTTTAATAAAATGAAACTTCTTTTCACAGGCATTCTTTTCAATAGCAAACAAATTATAAATCACAAGGGAAATACCTGTCTTCCTTAGCTTCAGAATTCTGTCTGGTGAAGAATAGCTTTTCTTGTAGCTTCCAAAGCCTTTCCCGAACACCAATTCCCAATATGCCAAAATCCCAACCAGAGAACTTCCAGAAATAACAAACAATACACAAAAAGCGAAAGCAATTTTTTTAACAGAGCACTAATCTTTCATTTCCCATGAAGAAAAAGGGTAATCTTCTATTTCCCAAATCCCAGATAATATCTGAGGAAATCTTCAACCAAAAGCAATAAATTCACTGGCACACATGTCGAGAAGAAAATATCTTCCAACCACTTACGGGTAATTCTTTCTTTCCTCTTTTTCAATATTTGCATGCTTTTAAATAATTTTCAATTTTCAATTTTCAAAAATACAAATTTCCTTTTTCTTTATTTTATTTATTTATCTAACAATTAAAAATACCATTTCCCTCATATCAACCAATTTAAAATTTAAATCTATTCACATAATAAAGGTAACTTTAATTTAATTAATTAATCTATTTAATTAAATAATTTAATCACAATGATCAAATTACTTAACCAAACAAACTAATTAATTAATTAAATAAAATGTAAAACTTATTTCTTTAACATTTAAAAATTAATTTAAATAAACAGTATATTAAAAAATAACAAACTATCATTAAATTGACAAAATTTTCCTTTCAAGCAATAGATTCCAATTAGGGACAAACAAGACAACCAAAGACTCCAAACTAAAACTGACAATGTACTGTGACTGGGTTTAAGACTAGACTAGGATAAACCATGTTACTACCTCCCAATCAACATTTTCGTTGAGTCTTGACACGCTCAGACCTGAGTAACCAGGTGGAGTCAGTGTCATGTACCTGCAATCCTACAATCAAACCAATAACATGCATATATATAATCCATTGTACAAACACACCGTGCAGAGAAAATCACGGACATCACAGGGCACTCGCAAGCGAGTGATGCAACTCCATTCTCCACACCAATACACGTCACATCAGACTGACAATTAAATAATAGTTAGTCCATCATAAACATATATATAGCAATAACATCTGAAGGAAATATCTACACTATCACAAAGCATGTCAGAAATCAATTATCACCATACAATGTATCATCATATCACAAAGTGAATCCACTGTCGCTCAAAATCAGCAATCAAAATATCCAAACCAAAGTACCAAAGTCTAACAGTGTGAAAACATGCAAACATAAAACATAAGCATAAATGGAGGGGTACTACATCCTCCCCCCCTAGGATCTGGCTTGCTCCTGAAAGTCTGTGAACATATAGGGATAAAGTTCCCTCATGCGTGTCGCATCCTCCCAAGTAGCAGAAGCCTCATGGCTAGGATCCCATTGGACCCTCACCTGATCAATGTCTCGACCCCTGAGACCGAGCATCCGGTGCTATAGAATGGCCACGGGCTCCAAAGCCAGCTGCTTGTCCTCTACTTGTAACGCATTCCAATCAAGTATATGAGAAATGTCGGGATGATATGGTCTAAGTACTGATACATGGAAAACATCATGAATACGTAACAAACTGGGTGGTAAGGCGAGTCGATACGCCACAAGACCAATCCTCTCTAGGATCTCAAATGGCCCAACGAAACGAGGTGCAAGCTTAGAGCCTTTTCCATAACGGATTAGACTCTTTCGCAGTTGCACTCGAAGAAACACTCTATCACTAACTGCAAACTGTCGGTCTATTCTATGCGCATCGGCATACTTCTTTTGCCTATCCTGTGCTACTATCAAATGTTCTCTAATACGATCAACCTATTGCTCCATGTCTCGAAGCATCTCAGGACCAAGTAATACTCTATCCTCTAGTCGATCCCAACTTAGTGGAGTTTGACAAGGATGACTGTATAATGCCTGAAATGGTGGCATACCTATGGAACTCTGATATCCGTTATTGTAAGCAAATTCTACTAAGTACAGATAATCCTCCCAAAGTGATTGTTGGTCCATTACATACATTCTAAGCATATCCTCTAATATTTGATTAACTCTCTCCATTTGTCCATCGGTTTGAGGATGATACGCTAAACTAAAGTTCAACTATGTACCTAGAGCATGTTGTAATGAAGTCCATAGGGCTGATGTAAATACGGGATCTCTATCAGAAATAATCCTATGAGGAATCCCATGCAATCTAACTATGTCCTCCATGAATATCCTAGCTATGGATGAAGCATTATATGATGATCGTACTGGTGAAAAATGAGCTACCTTAGTCAATCGGTCAACAGTTACCATAATGGCATCATGTCGACGTGATGACATAGGTAACCCTACAATAAAGTCAACAGATATAATATCCCATTTCCATTCAAGAATGAGATGTGGCTGCAATAATCCAACAAGATGTTGATGCTTAGCTTTAACTTGTTGGAATTCAAGACATCTTGAGACAGTCAACAATATCACGTTTCATACTAGGCCAGAAATACAATTTCTGAAGATCCCCATGCATTTTCTTAACACCTAGATGAGCTGAGTATGGTGCTTGATGTGCTTTAGTCATAATTAATGTACGAAGACCCTCAAAATGTGGTACATAAATATGACCTAGATGTCGTAATATACAATCTGGTTCAAGGACATACCCTGCAAATCAACCTTCTAAAGGTCTACCAGATTCAATCTCTGACTTCACATCCTGATACAATCTATTAATAGGAAGTGCTACTAATATTTGACCTCTTAAATCTACTTCAAGAGTAGTAGTAGAGATCTCATGTCGGCGACGACTAAGAGCATCAGCCACTACATTCTCTTTTCCTTGAACATATCTCACTTCAAAATCGTATTCACACAAGAAATCCATCCACTGTCTTTGTCTAGCATTCAAGTTAGGTTGCGTGAAAATGTATTGTAGACTACGGTGATTAGTATGAAGTTCGAAACGGTGACCCAATAAGAAATGCCTCCATCGAACTAATGCATGCACTACTGCAGCAAGTTCTAAATCATGAGTGGGATAGTTTAATTCATGATCCTTGAGTTTGCGAGACTCATAAGAAATCACACGCCCATCTTGCATCAAAACTGCTCCCAAGCCCTCTAAGGATGCATCAGTGCAAACTACAAAATCCTTAGTAGGATTAGGAACAATAAATATAGATGCATTAGTCAACTTCTCTTTAAGTGTCTGAAAAGCCAACTGACATTGCTCTGTCCAAACAAACTTCTTCCCTTTTCTCTGAAGAGAAGTAATAGGATGACCAATTCTAGAAAATCCCTCAACAAACCGCCTATAATAACCAGCTAGACCCATAAAACTATGAACTTCACCTACATTAGTAGGCATGGGCCAATCTACAATAGCTTGAATCTTTGAAGGATCCACAGCAATACCTTTTCTCGATATCACATGTCCAAGGTATTTCACTTCAGTTTGAAAGAAGTCACACTTCTTCAGGTTTGCATACAATTGATTTTCTCTTAAACATTGCAATACCTGTCTCAAGTGTTCTTCATGCTCCTTCATGTTTCTCAAATAGATCAAAATATCATCAAGAAATACAAGGACAAAGTGATCAAGGTATGTACAAAAAACACCATTCATTAAACTCATGAATACCGATGGTACGTTCGTTAACCCAAACGGTACTACTGTGAATTCATAGTGCCCATAACGAGTTCGAAATGCAGTTTTATGAATGTCAGCTTCAGCAATTCGCAATTGATGATAACCAGATTTCAAATCAATTTTAGAGAACTCATTAGCTCCCTTGATCTAATAAAAAAGATCATCGATTCTAGGCAAAGGATAACGATTCTTAATCATAACCTTGTTCAATTGACGATAGTCAATGCACAGTCTAAGTGACCCATCCTTCTTCTTTACAAAGATGACAGGTGCTCCCCAAGGGGAAACACTTGGACGAATGAAACCCTTTTCTAATAGTTCCTCTAACTGAATATGAAGTTCCACTAACTCCTGAGTCGTCATTCTATATGGAGCTCTAGATATAGGCTTAGCTCCAGGAACTAAGTCAACTCTAAAATCAATATCCCTCTTCGGAGGCATTCCAGGTATATCATCAGGAAACACATCTGCGAATTCCCTAAGAATAGGATGATCATCAAGAGATATCTCTCGACTCTCACCTTCTTCCAAATCAGTAATTGTTGTTGCAAATAGTTGGCAACCCTGACGAAGACATCTCTTTAATTGCATAGCAGATATCATCCGCAAAGAGATAGGTCTTTGTATACCTATAATTTCCACTTTCGCACCTAAATCATTAATGCAACTAACTGTCTTAAGTTGGCAGTCAATCACAGCATGATGAGATGCTAACCAATCCATACCTAAAACTATGTCATACGATCCTCAAGGTGTAACATGTAAATCCACTAAGGTAGTTAACATTCCAATTTTAAGTTCACAATTATGTACTAAGTTCTCTACCACTACTTTCACCCTAGAGGCGAATTCTACCTGCCACTTATCACCTTGCTTTACCGCCACAAGACCACATCGCTCAATGATGGTAGGTGAAATAAAGGAGTCAGTAGCTCCAGAATCAAAAAGAATGGAAACACTAACACCATGTAACTTACCTGAAGTCTCGACCACTGTGTTCTGGTGATCGGCTTGGCGGTCATTAACTGTAGCATAAACTGTATGTGATCATCCTGCATCACCCACTGTAGGCTCTGAAACTGTAGGTCGAGGCCCAAAACCAGAAGAACCTCTCATCGGACACTGCCTAGCAATGTGTACCTGCTGACCACACGAATAACAACCTGTGCCTCTATCGAATCCTCTACCACCCGAAGGTGCATTAGATTGTTGGAAACTACCTCTACTAACAATAGACTGAGCACTCTATGCAGGCTGATCCTGTCTATTGCACTTGTTGCACCACCAGTTGCGAATCTTTCCTGACTACGGGCTATTACCTTGCTATGGTTGTGGATTATTATTCTTTTGAGGTGTTCGTTGCTGCTGCTGCCCACCCTTAGAGGATGTCTATTGGTTCCTAGAAGAACCCCCTATCTGTGCCTATCCACCCCGTGGACTAAAACCTGCTGCAGGAGCACTGCCAATCTGTACTCCTATGTGACTACCTAATGCCATAACAAGATTCTCTTCCACTATACGAGCCTTCTCCACAACAACTTCCATAGTCTTTGGCTCAAAGACTCTGACTCCACCACTAATGTGGGCATTTAAACCCCTGATGAAGTGTTGTACCAGCATGGGCTCATCATCGCCAATACCTGCATACTACTTGAGTTCATAGAATCTACGTTCATATTTCTTAACAGATAGAGCCAACTGACATAAATCATGGAACTCGTCAGCCTGTCGTTGCCTCTAGTGTTCCGATAGGAACTGTGCTGTAAACCTCTCCAGAAACATCTCCCAAGACACTGACCCAATATCTAAGTGGAGCTTCTGCTCCTCCAAGCACTACCAAGTAGAGGCGAATCCTCTCAGATGCATGATAGCGCATCTCTCTCGGGTATTGCTACCGTAAGGGTGCATGGCGAAACATCTACCCAAGTCCAATAACCAATTCTTTGCCTCCAATCCACCTCCTATACCATCAAAAGTAGGAGGGCGTTCCCTCAATAAATCCCGCATATGTCTTGTAGTATTAGCATCCTGATGCACTGTATCATCTACTCTCCTTGGAGATCTATCACGCTCTCTAATTACCTCCTGCTCAACTTCATGTCTAGGTCCAAGTCGAGCTAAGACCTCCTCTAATAAAGGGTGTATCTGTGAACCCTCTACTCCTGACTGTTCAGGATTTTGTCCCTCATTCCTCTGATCCAACTGCTCTACTTGATCACTCTGATGAGGGCTCAGAGGGGGAGTAACCCGAGGGATTGTCCCTCGGCCTCCACCTCGACCTCTACCACGACCTCTACCACCTCGTCTAGGCATGATCCTACACATGAACAATAATGACTCTAGAATACTAATCAACCAAGGCTAACAGATAGCGACACTATGTACTAGGTCAACCTAATGGGCTCGCAATTACCCAGAGTGTCCAGTGTTAGAAACCTTGGCTCTGATACCAATCTGTAATGCCCCGTCTTATAACCTAAGGAATGTTGCAATTGTCTATGTAAGTGTAATAATTTTTTTAAAAAGTAATAATATTAATTTAATTAGTTGCATACATTCACTAAGTTACGCGACGTTACACTACTTGAGATTCCATAGACGACTTTAGTATTTAGCATTGCACATATTTAATTAACAAAAACTTAAAAGTAAACATTGCATATCATTTGGTTTCCATTCATGATAAGATAAAGTACAAATAAGATTTCTTACATTGCATTTGAAAAGATATTACAATACTCATTCTTCAGATGAGGTAGATCAAATAATAGTTACAATTACATTTTACAAACGTTCACCTCATAAACAATTGAGGGATGTTTCAAATACAAGATTTTCAATGATGCAATAAAGAAAGTACATATATATCCAAGTACGAGCTCTCCATCCATGAAGCTCTTGTTGCCATGATCATAAACTAGGGACCCAATGGAGTAAGGTGCACGTTCCACCCAACCATGTGGTACCCGTAGGTCCACCCCCATGCTAGGAGATAGTAATATGGTTACCTAGACATAATCTACTAACCCTAGACACAAGTACATAACTAACTGATGGTTACATTGCTTCCAGAATTAAGACAATCAAATGTGCTAAATACATAAGGTAAACTGTTATTTTAGGTGGAGTGTCATCACAATGTTGCAAAGTTTACCCTAGTGTTTCTTCCTAGGTTCTGACTGCCAACCTTGGGTTACCCTGGTAACCTCTTATGAAACCCGGCCCCATTTGCAAACTATTGCAGAATCGAATATATTTTAAAGTAACAAGATATCGATTTTCCATTCCAGGCCTTCTCAACTTATACTCAAGACTGAACTAGCTCTAGAGTCTATAAGCGAGGCATAACAATCTTATTAAAGATTTTAATCAAACTACTGTGGTGTTTAATTATCACTGACTTACTAACTCTTTGTAAGTTACCCTAACACCACTTTGTGTGTCGGCCCTCACACAGGGCCACTCCCCTAAACATAACAAAGGAATTCTAAGTTTCCCTGACTAAGGTAAGCAAGGTGTACAAACATACAACATATAATTCTACACTTTTCATAACAAACATCAAGACTATGTTCATAAAATTAGGTGTCTAAACACCATACAAAAATCATGTACACAACCTTAGTTAACACAAGAATTCAATTTAAACATTCACAACTCCCACATTATACCAGTTGTATGGAAGACTTGTACATCTAAAATATTCCCAATTTTCCCAATAAAAAAACACGATTTGAAGCAAATTGAAAAATAAAGAGTCTACATTAGGATTCACTAAATCCAGTCAATCAAATATAATTTGCATGAAAATAAATCAACTTGATTACAATTCACTATCAAATAATCTAATTTTATCTTCTTCAATTTCACACAAAAATAAATACTAAATTTTATCTTTCATTCATAAGGTTTCAAAACTAGTAAACCTCTTACTCATCATATATCTACATGCACCTTTATATATTATTTAATCATTTAAATTTAAAAACAAATAAATATATTAAATTAACATATATATATATATTATATATTTATATATATATATATACATATATATTATTTATTAAAGATTTATTATATTAAAATTTGAATCTCAAAATACTGTATAAACATTTTATGTTAGGGTTTAGCCGAAATTGCAGCCACGGCTTAATCTTTGATAGTTGCCGGCACCCACATAAGGGTTCCGACCTGTGTGGTGGGGGCGGCAGCTGTGGGAATGGCCACAACCCCTTCCCACTGTCACCTCCCTTAGGGGGGGACGACTGTGGGGAATAAACCCCCATGGCCATGAAACTTGCAGAGTCTTTTTTTTATTTTTTTAAAATCTCAAAAGAATTCTGACGGAAAATGAGTTTCGCGTATGGCGATTTTCAAAAGAATTTATGTTTATATTAAAATATTTTCACAATTCAATTTATATATATGAATTATATATATGTATATATATATATACAAACTCACAGGGTTTTCTAATGGAGAAATAATGAAATTTCTATAGGGTTTTCTTTTGGAATAAATTTTCAATAGGGTTTCAATGGGGAAATTGGGGAAATTGTAAAATTTCTACAGGGTTTCAAGAGAAAACACACACATCATTTCCAACCAAATTTTAATTTATTCCCTGAGGATTCAATTTCCTTTTCAACAAATGATTTCCCTCACAATAATTTACTCAAACTTTTCTACAGAGAGAAAGAAGTTTTCAAGAAATCTACAAATCCTTACAGAGAATATACAGCAAACATTTTTTCTGAGAAATACAGAGATTTTAATAAAATGAAACTTCTTTTCACAGGCATTCTTTTCAACAACAAACAAATTATAAATCACAAGGGAAATACCTATTTTCCTTAGCTTCAAAATTCTGTCTTGTGAAGAATAGCTTTGCCTGTAGCTTCCAAAGCCTTTCTCAAACACCAATTCCCAATATGCCAAAATCCCAACCAGAGAACTTCCAAAAATAACCAACAATACACAAAAAGCAAAAGCAATTTTTTTAACAGAGCACTAATCTTTCATTTCCCGTGAAGAAAAAGGGTAATCTTCTATTTCCCAAATCCCGTATAATATCCAAGGAAATCTTCAACCAAAAGCAATAAATTCACTAGCACACATGTCGAGAAGAAAATATCTTCCAACCACTTATGGGTAATTCTTTCTTTCCTCTTTTTCAAGATTTGCATGCTTTTAAATAATTTTCAATTTTCAATTTTCAAAAATACAAATTTCTTTTTTCTTTATTTTATTTATTTATCTAACAATCAAAAATACCATTTCCCTCATATCAACCAATTTAAAATTTAAATCTATTCACATAATAAAGGTAACTTTAATTTAATTAATTAATCTATTTAATTAAATAATTTAATCACAATGATCAAATTACTTAACCAAACAAACTAATTAATTAATTAAATAAAATGTAAAACTTATTTCTTTAACATTTAAAATTTAATTTAAATAAACAGTATATTAAAAAATAACAAACTATCATTAAATTGACAAAATTTTCCT
The DNA here is from genome assembly GCA_007258455.2 of Sequoia sempervirens. NCBI lineage: Eukaryota > Viridiplantae > Streptophyta > Pinopsida > Cupressales > Cupressaceae > Sequoia > Sequoia sempervirens. Next base: position 35,685 of record VDFB02078741.1, on the reverse strand, counting down.
TTCAAGCAACAGATTCCAATTAGGGACAAACAAGACAACCAAAGACTCCAAACTAAAATTGACAATGTACTGTGACTGGGTTTAAGACTAGACTAGGATAAACCATGTTACTACCTCCCAATCAACATTTCTGTTGAGTCTTGACACGCTCAGATCTGAGTAACCAGGTGGAGTCGGTGTCATGTACCTGCAATCCTGCAATCAAACCAATAACATGCATATATATATAATCCATGATTGTACAAACATACCATGCGGAGAAAATCACAGACATCACAGGGCACTCGCAAGCGAGTGATGCAACTCTATTCTCCACACCAATACACGTCACATCAGACTGACAATTAAATAACAGTTAGTCCATCATAAACATATATATAGCAATAACATTTGAAGGAAATATCTACGCTATCACAAAGCATGTCAGAAATCAATTATCATCATACAATGTATCATCATATCACAAAGTGAATCCACTGTCGCTCAAAATCAACGATCAAAATATCCAAACCAAAGTACCAAAGTCTAACAGTGTGAATACATGCAAACATGAAACATAAGCATAAATGGAGGGGTACTACAATTAAAGATTTGGGTTTAAATTTTATCTTTTGTCTGAAAGAGACCTTATTAAATTAGTCTTATTAAGGTAATAAATTACTGAATGTTAACAAAGGAAGTGGATTTAGGAAATCCAAATATACATTTAATTCTTGTTTGATCGCCCTTCTTGAATGTACTCTTCTTTTGTTTTCACTTTGGGGAAGTTGATTAGAAGGGTTATTAAGTCTTCCATAGGGGGTGTAACTTTTGGGGTTGTATTATGTTAGTCAACCGTTGTATTGCCTTGGGTAGGGCGTATAGTGTATCCTATGGATTAGGAGTGGGTTATGTGGTTTGTGCCTCCTATGGATTAGGAGTGGGTTATGCAGTTTGTTCCTCCTTTGGAAGGAGTGGATTTTGTGATTTGTGCCTCCAGTGTTTGGAGAGGGTTTTGAATTTTGTTGCCTCCAGTGTTTGGAGTGGGTTTTCATTATATGTTCCTCCTAGAGTTGGAGTGGTTTTATCTTATCGGTATGCACTTGAGATTCCCTTGGTGATTGGTTTGGTTTGGTATGTTGTCAAGTAGAAGAGTGGATTCTGTTAGGGGCCAAAACCCAAAGAGGTAAACTGGGAAACCTTCAGAGGTGGTTTAATCAAGTGATAACTAAATCAATGTACTTAGAAGTTAGGTAGTATTTCACACTAATTAAGATCATTGAGCCTTGCTCATGGACGCAAGAGCTTGTATAGACTTGGGATGAGACGGGAAGGCCTGGAATGGCAAAGTCATCTATCTTGTCTTTACGAGAGGTATTTGATTCTACATGAGTGAGCATGGGTGTCAAGATTCGATAGAGGCCACTAGGATAACTCATAGTGGGGGCCGGAGCCTATGAAGATTCCCAAAGGATATCCCATATCGAACTATGTGATGACACTCTTTCTATGACAACAGTTGGTACATGATTTTGTGTGTATGGTCTTCTTATCATACTCAATCTATTTTATTTCTAGAAGCAATGTGACCTATGTCAATGATGTTGGAGTTGTACTTGTGTTATCCTTATGGTTGTATGGTTCATGTGATTGGTTGTGACAGTGTGAGTTAGCCTGTGTCTAGGGGTGGATGGTCTTGTATAGGAATTCCTTGTTACTATCTCCTAGCACGGGGGGTGAGCCTTCGGGTATCACATGGTTGGGTGGAATGTGCACCTTAATCCGTTGGACCATCTTCTTGTTCGTGTGGACAAGATTCCAGTTGGAGAGCTCGTGGGATCCAATACTTTCATGCTTTATTCTTTTTAGTTATTATTGTAATTTATTACCCCTCATTTGCATTGAGGTGGAAGATGTAATTTGTAACCTTGTTTATTAGATTTACCTCATTTGGGGAATGAGAGTTGTAATCGTATTGTAAATGATCATTAATTGAAAGAATGTGGAATCTCTTATGCTTGGATGTAATTTTATCATGTATGGAATGTATGCGTATTTAATTTGATAAGTAATTAAATTTTTTGGTTTCAATTCATGTTTCTTGTTTGGGATTTAAAGTAATCTTAGTCTCGTAACCTTAGAGGTTGTTGCAATGAGAAGTGAACTTGCATGTTATTTGTACTTAAAAATAAATAAAAATAGTTCATTTGAGTAGTCAATTGCAACTTCCTCTAGGGTTGCATGGCAGGGTGTTACAGATAACATAATGTAATACTCCAATAACAACATCAAGAATACATAGATCATAAACGACAATAGAAAAGACTCAATCACAATAACTTAAACCATAAAACACATCACAAATAAACCAAGGAAATAACTGTTAACCATATGCCAAGTAAACCAAAGAGACAATCATAACACACTTCCAGAGGCAACAAGGAAACAAGGCATAAGGGCATCTAGTGGAGAGTGTCATCGCATAGCCTACATGGGTTATCCTGGCCCTTCGTTCAACTTGAGGCACCAACCCCCATCTATGGTTATCCTGGCCCTTCCTCCTCCTTGAGGCACCGACCCCATAGGGTGACTCATGCAGAGCCGTTAACCTCTCCTGAAGATGAGGTTACGACTTTTTCAACCACGGCCTTCTCAGTCTACCATTAGTCTGTGATAGCCCTAATGCCTAAAAGAAGTATCCAAGTTTATCTTATATGTTTTTTACTACCCATCCCCCTAAGTTATATTATTAGGTTTTCACTTGTTAAACTACTCTTACATGGGTTATCCTGAGCCCTTCCTCCTCTTTGAAACATCGGCCCCCACGAAGAGCCAAACTCCCTGAAGACCCTGAGACATAATCAAATCAAGCAAGGGTTGTACCATAGGAATAAATCATTTATCTCAACCAAAGACATGTGAGGCATTACCCATCTTGTAATACCCCCATGTTGCTGATATTCTTTGCTACTATTTGTTACTTTTATATATTAGTGTGTTACTGATTTGTGATGGTGATTAATTCACCAACTTGGTGTGTGCGGATGCATAGTTTAGTTGATTGCTACATTTGACATTATTATGATGATTTATGATACTTTGTGTGGTGTTTAGATTATTTGATTATGCAATGGTTTTTCCTTAATATTATATATGTCAATGTTGTAATCCTATGATGCTTAATTTGGTTTTAGTAATACATTATGGTGCATCAGTTTAGTAATTAGTTTATGATGTGATCAGTTAGTTAGCAATGTTATTTCATATTTGATATTGTAATTGTTAGTATAGTTTTGGAGAGAGGATAGTGTAGCACCACTTGTTTACGAGTGCCCTGTTATGCTGAAATTCCTTCTCACGATATGATATTTTCGATTATATATATACATGTGTTACTTGACATTTATTTGGATGCAGGATTTGTAGGAATAAAGTCTAAATTCCACCTGATTCGGTAGGACAGGGCGAGCATTAAATTAACCCAATGGGTACAATGTTGAAAAAGGGAGTTGATTAGGACGTGTCCCCGTCCCAAGTCCGTCATCCGGTTTCAAGTTTTGTTCTGTCATGACTGAGGTTTTGTCCTTGTCTTTGTGTAGTTTGATTGTTGATTATTTATTTTATTGATGGTTAGTCGTTATTTAATTAATCTGATTTTATAAGATTAAGTAATATTGTTTTGTTACTTAATTTAATTGTAAGTTAGTAAAAATGTGGAATTTTAAATATATTGTAAATTAAAAAGTTACTTAATTAATTAAGAGTATGAGTAATTAAATTAAATATTAGCTTTTTCTTAATATTAAATTAGAAAATCTTGTGTGGATAATATCTTGAGAAAATAATTAATTGTTAATTAAAATTGTAGATAAGTGTGTGCTTTTAAAAGCAGAAAAAGGACCAATGAGGGAAGAGGATTTTTGAGGAAAAAGATGAAGAGCTTTATGGATTTTTATTTATATTTTTATGAGAGAGTTTTTCACACACATAAGATTTTTTTGTTGTTTTGGTTTGTAAAAGAAAAGAAAATAAAAATAGCTCTGTTTGTGTTTCTGGGTAAAAAGAATTGTTTTGAAGGAAGATAGATTTAAAAAGAGAGCTGAAGGAGGAAATCGAGAGGAGGTTACAGAAGGGATTCTATATCGAACAAAGGACTCTAGATTTTCTTCTTTTAAGTTATTATTATTTTATTGTTCTATAAACAAAATCTGGTTTGCTGTGTTTTGAAAATCAATTTCTCTATTTTTTCTTTGAAAGAGGTTTTTGTGATTGGAATTTGTTTGTTATAAATGTTTGAAATTTTTTGTAGAAAAACTATAGTGAAAATCCTTTTTGGAATTTATTCAATATAATTTAACTATGAAATTATTGTTTTGAAAAGAAAATCAGTCTTCTTTTATGGGTTAAAATTTTATACCAAAATTGATACTCGACTGATAGAAGATCAGTTTATTCATATTATTTGATTTGTAAATTGTGGATAAATAATATATATATATATACTATTCTGTTCTTTTTTAAAATATATATATATATATATATATTCATTATTCTGGTTCTAGTATTTTATTTTCTTTGAATTAATATAATGTATATATATTTTGAATTTTAGAGTTATAAGCGTACGAAATTGAATTTAAAATACAAGTTTAATGTAATAAAATTCATATAATTCATATTTCAAAATTATTGTATGGAATAAAATATGTTATATAAGAATGCATTTTGTTTTTGAAGTTTGTGTCCCTTTATTTTTGGTCTATGAGCAAAATTGTTTAAAAATAAATAAATATATAAAAAAATTTATTAAAAAATAATAATAAATAAATATATAAAATTTATGAGGGGGGGAGTGGTCGGCGATGGCCATACCACCCTCGACCCCCCCTGTGGCAGCTGTACGCAGCCACCATAGGTTGCGCACAGCAGCCAAGGTTGTTGGTCGTAGCCTGTGGGGTTGTGGCCTCCCAAACTGTGGTACATAGTACCACAGCCTGGGGATGGGCAATGATAAAAATTTTAATTTATTTTATTTTTATTTCATTTTTTTTTATTATTAAAGTTTGATTTTTAAATTATTATTAGTTTATATATATATACTGATTTATATTACTGATTGTTGTTATGGAAATTTCATAAAATGAATTAATGGTAGATTTTTATAAATATATAAGGTAATATATATATATATACACACACTTTAAAAAAATGTATATATATTTACATATTTATATATATATATATAAAAGATTTGATATGCTGGGATTATAAATTTAATTGGGTAATTTTAAGGAAGTTGCAACGCTAAGTGTCATTGTGAGAATTAGAAATTGTAGACACGTCAAATTGACATAATGCATTCAACTAGGTCCTATTCATCCATTTGGAAAATAAATCAAGTTTATTTATCAATCTCCTAAAGTCATCAGCTTAAATCAAATAAATCAAACTTATCATCAACCTTTTTAATCAAATAAATCAAACATCCATCATAATGCATATTCCATCCTTCTTGATTTAAATAAATCAAATATCTAAGTCAAAGAGGTCAAACTCATCCTAATCATCATCCTAGCTAATTAATCCCGATCTAATGCTAATCTCACCCACTTGCATTCTCTAGATTTAGCCACTTGCACATATAAATCAATTTATTGATTTATTAAATCCAAGATTTTCCTTCAACATGGCATTTATGGGGAATATTCCCTCAACTTTGAATTCAAAGGCAAGTTGATTTTCTCCTCCAACATTGCATTTATTGCTCATTTTCTTGTCCCCCACTTAGCATTTACTCTCAATTTTGAATTCAAATTCTCCCTCTCATGGGCACATTTCCCTAATCTTGCACATGCATCAACCACTCACCACTTGAAAAGTGTCCTTTCATTTGTCCAATCTTAGTCCACATTGGTCTCTCTTCAACACTTAGAATTTTGGAAATCCTTAAATAGAGGCTTCATCTCTTATCAAATCCTTCACCATCTCTCCACAATCTCTTGCAAGGTCACTCTCTTCATTTGAGAATTGATCTTGTCCATTTCACTCCATCATCTCCATCATCTACAAAACTTGATGCAAGGTCATTCTCTTTGAGAACTTATCTTGTCCATTTATCATCTCCATATCCATAGCAATTTCATCACTAGCTTATCAATCAAGGATTGGGAAAGGGTCACTAGCACATGTGACACCAATCCACTATGAGATGAAGTTGATTCATGTTGTTTGTATGCTTATTTGGTTTTTCTTGTTGTTTTAATATCTTACTTAGTATATCTAACATGTTTCATTATCTCATAGGGATGTTGAGGATTATTTTGGTTTTAAAATGCTAACCATATGCAGATTTTCACATCCACATTATGGCACTAGAAGGAGGGCAATAAATCAACTACAGACATACATAGTTTAAATTTTTTGTTGACATGCAAAATTGTTATGAAATCATTCCATTTCTGGAAAAAGGTTGTGGTATCTGGTTTTTCACCTGTCAATGGTTTTTTGCTTAAAAGAATTTTTTCTAACTCCTCTTCAATAAATCCATTTGGAACATATCCTGCAATCAACGTATTCCATGAGCTAATATTTTCTTTTAAGCATTCTGTCAAGCAGTTCACGTGCCTGGTCTATCATATTTAATGACATTGATTTGAAATACGTAGAAGCCATGTATTTGGATTTCCAATATGCATTTTGGTATGACTGTTTGTGTATTCATGTACGCCTTCTAATTCCAGGTTATGATAAAGCTTTTGTGTAGGAATTGAGGTTGTGTAAAGGGTGGATTGAAATAGCGCTAAAATCTTGTCTCTCTGCTATTTCAAAACAAAACAAAACAAAAAAAAGAGTGTCGAGGAGAGTTATTTTATTGTCTTTTGTCTCAGATACCATAGTTGTTGATGTGATGGAGATACCTCTCTGCTTTTCCAGCTCCATCCAATCTGATGTGGCATGGCGTGCAGCTCTTCGAGCCTTGACAACACCCACTTCATGAATAGCTCCACCATAAAGCAGTAACTTTTCTGTGAACAAAGTCTCATAGTATATGCATTTAGTCACTTTTCATCTGTCAATTAAGGACACATTTAGTAGATTGTATCTGCTTATAGATCTTACTGTTATAAAAATGATGTTCGTGCGTTACTAGCTATTGTGGGTACTGAGAGTTGAGTCTATTGAAGCTTCTCCTGACATGCTACCGTCCTTATACCACAATCAAAGCAATAGTTGCCCAAACCATACACTCTATTCGAGACAATTAAATGACAGACCATAAGTCCTTTGATATATGTGGTCGGTGATCTTATTCCAGTCGTGTGAGTCCTCTCACGTTCTATCCATTCTAAAGCTTTAGAAGTTACCGTCCCCTGCAACTGGTGATGCTCAGCTTAGATTCTCAATCATCACCCAATACTGTTTTAGCAAGAGTGTAAATTGCATTCTCATGTTCAACACTTTCTTTTCCATGAATTACTGCAATAGGTAGAGGTTGAATAAGTTGTTGCATTAGCTGTGTTGTTAGCTTCAATCCTCTTTTTACAGACAGCATGCTCTGAGCAATTGGTGGCGGGTCTCGTTGATATAGATGGGCAATGGGTGAAAGGTAATAAAGGCAGGCAATATCTCGCTTTGTCCTCGACACTACTCTGCATAAATGCTCCATCTGTCTCCCTTAATCATGATATCAAATTCAAAGTATGTGGTCTCAGATAGCGGGTGTTATTTTAGACAGTTGGTATGATGTTGGTGTATCCGCAACATATATGCAATAAACGTTTTAATACCACAATGTCATATGATAAGCCTGAATGTGTGCAATCAAAGTTTTAATATTTTGGTTGTATTTTGGTGCACTACATCATGATATATGCCCAATAATATATGAGTATCTATCGATGGAAGCTGAATTTATTTTATGGCATGGTCATTAACTTCTATGCCTTAAAAATTCATCGATTTACTGTCTATGATTGACACACATTTATACATTCTGTCATAGAATTTCCAACTACAAGCATAACTTCGGCATACTCCATGCCTACTGTCTTTCAAAAAGCTCCATTTTATCTCATTTTTACATGGGGGATTTTATTTGCATAAAGCTGGCAAAGATTGTTGAAAATCTTCCTTACAACTACTGTGCACATACCTTGCATTTGGTTTAAATTTCCTGTTAGCCATTATGATAGACAAACCGTGCACCTTCTTAGTATTTCAAATTGGTTCACTGGATAAGCATTCATACCTACTTCCTAGCTGAGTTCGAACTCATGTAGGCGAGATATCTAACTTTAAGTCACTGGCTAATATTTATACCTGCCACTTGCAGTTTCTGCAAAAACATTTTCCAGCTATAGCATTTGACAAAAATTCCTTTATGCGGCTATCCATACTCTTATCCAAGGCTATGCATGCCAAGTTCAAGTGGAAGAGTTATGTAGCTTTTTCAAAGTCGGTATAGGCTATAGGTTGAAAAGATGGTGCACAAAGCAGTGGAATGTGGTCAACAGCTTTCCATAGCTATGAGGAAGGAATATGCTATGAGTAACCCTATTGTACCCACTCTCATTTGAGAACAAGTGTAAATAGCCTCGTCAGAATAAAAGGATAGGGAATGGAAGCTTGTTTTCCACAGGTATTTTGAAGAGAGTAAAAGAACACGTCCTCCATTTGTCCACACTGAACCAGCCGGTGGCTCAAAGCGGCCCAGTGTATATAACAGTTATTAAATGATAGGTAGTAACATGGGCACGGCCAACAATAGGTAGATCATTTATGATTAGAGTGAAATGTTTCAAAGATATTATTGGCTCTATCCATTTTGATGTGACAAATTTGGGGAGTGGCGACCAGTCTCAATTCCTCTTTAAAGCTGCATTTAATGTCAAGACTATCCGGAGAAGACTTTTGATATGGTTGAGTTTCTATCATTAAAGCACTGCTGTATTAGAAGAAAGCATTAAGCAAAATCTAACGTCTGGCCTAGGTGTAGTCAATTTTTTTGAGTATTGGTACTATCACAACAAAGTCTGACAACCTTTTACAAATCTTTAAAGACAAAGGACAAATCTAATAAGTTTTTGTAAACCTAAATTTTTTTCATTTGTGCAGATTATGATCACTATGGGAAGCAACCTAAACTTGTCTTCAAGCTAATTGCAATTACTATACTGTCTTTTTATAAAAATAGGGTCTAAGTTTGACTTAATGGGATCTTAATATTGCAAGTTGGTTGTTAAGAAAAGGAATTTTTATTGTTATTGATAGTCCATGATGTTAGGTTGATGAGATTTTCAAATCAATTATTCCTTTTTGAAGGTAGGGGGTAAGCTAAAAATACATTTGGCATTTATTATCCAAGTCCCTTATCAAAAGCCAATTTTGTTTTACCCTTCTCTTAAAAGGATTCCTTCAAATAGTTGGCATTTCTTGAATATACTATTATCATTTTACCATACATGCCTAACTTTTATTTATGTTAATAGGTACAAATGAACAACGTAGGCACAAGGCACAAGGAAAATGAAAGGAGGAGGATTTTTTTTGAAAACACAAAGTGTTTTTAAATGTTTTAAGTGTTTTTTCAACACTTCTTTATGAAATTGTTACCTTTTCGCTCCTAGGACACTAATTTTTCTTTGGGTCTAAAAAGAACAATTTGATTTTTCATTGCAAAGGGCTTAAAATGAATCTTAGGACAAACTCACTAGATTTTGTTTGAGGTTAAGAATTGAACAATCAAAACTCACACTTCATTTTGGTGCTTAAAACGAATTCACAATTGCTTTGAAGGCTATAAAATGAACAAGTGCTTGAATTGTGTGATTTTTTCTTTGGTGCATTTTGAGTGCGTATCCTCTCCCCTTGCACTTCGTGCGATCTAGGGTGCAAGAGAAACACTCAAAATGCATTTTATTGCTTTGAAACACTTCGATTTGGGCTTAAAAATTGAACAATATCTTGTGCGAGTGTGAGTAGGGGCATTTTCACGTATATTCTCTTTCTTTGTGCCGTCAAAGATTGATCGAGTTACGGATTGTGTCTTTGCTTGCTTTTGTTTATCTTAGAGGGCCTTCCTTGGGGAAAAAGTACTCACCCAAGGGAACGACTCAACCGGTAACACTCTAAAGCCAAGAGCATTTCTAGCCGGGATATAAATGTGGGTATTGGTTAAATGCCATTATCACGCGGTTGGCTCCGACAAGATGGATCCGAAAGGGGACTCTTGCCGAATGGGTCAATCTCCACAAACGGAAAGTCCTTACTAGAAGCCATATACTAGAATTTTCCAAAATCCTTGATCTATTTGTTGGTGCAAGAACAGTCGTTCTGAAGCTACCCCACACTTTTATGGTCTTTAGTAGAAATGGAAAACATGCCATGGGAGTTTCATGGGTGTTGATGCTTGGCTACCCCGATTGATGATAATGAGCCGTGGAGGGGAGCCAGTGGGGTCAAGCATCTAACCATCCGCTAGAGATAGGCATAGTTGGACTTGTCCAAGTGGGGATTCAACAAATATTGTCTTACACATCCATAGGGCTTGTACTTGTCTTGGTTTGAAAACACAGTGCGTTTATCGAAAACATTGGAAAACCAACATTTAACATCATCATAAAAATTTCAAACCCCTTAGTTGGAGCAAATACCTTTGACAAAACCCAAGAACTATTGCTTACCCTTGTGATTATGTCCTTAGAGGTTTCTAAGTAATTGGGTTTACATCTAAATTTTCTCTTACAAAGGTCAACATTAGGCAACCCTTGTCCTGATTTCTTGGAACTTCCACATAGCACTTTGTGGGACGAAAAGTTGTGACATTGGACATTCAGTTTGAAACCTAATCAAGAAGTGTGTTTGTGGTAAAAAGTACTCATTAAGCAAAGATAACAAATTGGACCCCACACATGTGCTTGATATCTTTTGGTCATATTGGTCTTTTGATTGCTCTTAGAGAAAAGTGTGTTCTTCAATACCTTGGCCTAGTAAACAAAGTCTCTCTAAGTCTTTTAGGATCAAATCAAACACTTCATCTATCCAAACAACTTTAGAGCTTTTGAAAACATCATTCTAGACTTAGGCGCATCATCAAAATCAAAATCACCTTGTTTAGTTAGGTGTATGGGAATGCATCCTTTCTCATACCTCTAGTTAAATTAGCAATCCTTTGAAAAAGTTCATCCTAAGATCACATCCAACATCTTAGGGTTTACAAGTTCATCATCCAAATCAAACAATCAAAATCAAACCCTAAGTCTAGCATTGATCCAAAATACCTAAACGTTCAACACCCATATCATTCACACCTTTCCTCCTTCATCTCGTCATTAGTCCTAAGAAACCTTAGAGATCACTTTTGCAACAAGGTCAAAACACAAGGAGAACATGGAATATAAACTTGATCCATTCATCATGAGTAGCCCAAGTCAAATAAGTTATCAAAGCCTTACAACGTCAATTGTTTCTCAACACTCACATATATACAAGCCATACATGGGACCATTACCTTCGACAAATGTCAATGGCACAACAAGTGTGAATATGCCCAAATCAAAGATTGGAACACCTTTTCAATGGTAAATCCAAATCCAAACCTACAAGTCTATCAATAGAACAATCAATGCATGAGCCTTGAAACGAACGTCATCACACCAAATCCCTACAAACCAAATGAGAAGGTATCAAGAACAAGTTTTCAAAACATGAATCCAGAAAACTTTGGGATGGATACATTTGTAAATCATACGAATATTCCAAACATGAACAATGGTCAATTTCAACCCATCATGCCAAATCTAAGTGTCATCACAAATCAGAATATTGTCCAAAATCAAACACAACTACGCATCCCAAATCCGCTTAAACAAAAGCCAAATCAAGGGAGTCAAATTCAAAATCAAGATCAAATTTCACTAGAGAAACTTGCTTCACATGCCAAACTAATTGAACTATTGGGCCAAGAGATATCTTCACTCCAAAATCAATACAATCTTCCATTGGTTAATCCATGTCATCAAAGCATTGAGTTGTGTCCGCAACCACAACAATATCTCCAAGGTCAAGAAGTTAGATATCAAGGTCAACCACATCAACAAATCCAACCCCCACGTGTCGAAGATCAATCACCACATCTCCAAAATCAATCACCACAAGTGCAAATATCACAAAGAAACAAGCGACAATACACACCACTTGGGAGACCAATCGAATCAGTCTTGCAACAATTGGTACAAGAAAATCTCATCAAACTCCCCATTTATGGGAACTATCAAGAACCCCTAGTTAAACCACCAGGGTATAATGAGGAGCACCATTGTGATTATCACAAAACAAAGGGACACACAACATTAAGCTGTATTCGACTAAAAAATCTCATCCAAGACTTAATTGATCAAAAGACAATTGCTATTGGGGACAATGATAGCATTGTCAATCTCTCCACCACAATTGTTGAAAACAATGATCAAGATCTATCCGTCAATAAAGATGTTTTCATCTCATCCAATGAGGCATCGACCAATGATTATGTCAAAAATGTCTCTACATCACCTAATGAGTTAGAGGATATATCTCAAGAATTTATTCCAAAACATAATCAAAATCCTTCACCAAAGTCTAGCAATGGTCCTTCCCAAGACATATTGACATCCTTCGACCTCATGGCTACAGATACTAAAGGAACCCTAAACTCGACACTTGAGGATGTTGAACCACTCACCATGTCTAATGAAGATATCCAAGCACCATTTGTAAGTGATCCATCCTTTGAAACCGACCCATGTCAAGAGCTTGATCCAAAGCATATCGAAAGCAATCCCAAAATAAATCAAGATCAAAAATTTGTATCTCCAAGATACTACAATGATCTAATGGATATTCTCCTATCCACACAAGATGATCACATCCACCTAGCACTTACTCCTCCATCTACCATGAGATGCTTTCTATGGATGGACATGTAGATGATCTTCATCTAGAACAAGATCGTGTTACACAAAAAGAGCAGATTCTTAACTCCTACAATCAAACAGAGTTGTCAACATCAAGATCGAATATGTCCCAAACTCAGATTGAGGACATCATGAATAAAGATATCCATCATTATCCACCCAAGGAAACAAGTCAGATAGAACATCCAGAGTTAGCAGAGCAGAAAATTGAAACAACGTCACCTACGGTGGTCATTTATTAGAGAGTGCATACTAAACAAGAGATCTCAGAATAGGCAGAATCAAAGCATGAAGGTACTACTTCCACAATACTGGGGGCAACTTCGTCTCAAGAAAACGTCAACATAGGGAGCACGAAGAGTCCTTATGATGAAACTAGTGCCAATACTACAACCAACCACATCACAAATCTTCATCCACCCATCACCCTATCCATGAATTGGGACCAATGTTAAAAGAAATATTTGAATAAAAGTACGAAGAATGTTATCAACACAAAAGAAGCTGATAAGCATAATGGAAAAATCAAATAAAAATGGATACCAAAGAATACAAAGAAAGATCATCCTTATCAAACTCCATCAGTCAAAGAAACTATGGGGAAAAATAAAAAAGGGAAAAGTATCCATCAAAGATGTCCACAAAAGAAAAAGCAAGCTTTTCAAGCGACATACAAAGTGTATCAAGCAGTTTGTCCTAATTCCATGTACACTTCCGTATCCACCCATCATTGCTCATCTTCCCAAGTTTGGAGAGTCAAAGATTCCAAGCTGTCAACCAATCCATCTCCTATCCCTAAACACACTCCATCCACACCTCCACGCATGATATCCAATTCTCACATTGAACATGTATTGGCAACGACCCTTCATCATAAGGATTCAAAGGGCACTCTATCACGATGTGCACACAAAGACAAAGTTAACTCCAGTATCGACAAAGCAGATCAAGAATCCCAAAAGCTGCATTCAAGTGCATGTATCTTAGCAAAGCAGCTCCTTCAAGTAGGATATCAATGGCACATTATGACAGGGGCATCTACATCAGCAACACCTCATGATTTAGCATGAGCTTAAAATCTTTAGAAAAAATCAAAAAAATCAAAAAAGCAAAAAATAAAAAAAAATCAAAAAAAGGATTGAAAATAGTAAAGATAAAAAATCGTCCTCTAGTGAAAACTGCATGGGCGGCACTTTGGGCAAGACCATGATGAAAACCTGGCAAACAGGCGTCATGAGTAGAATCGAGCATCTACGTGTGCCACTTCAAGTGAAAGCATCTCATCCCATCCGTAATAAATCGAGCATTCCATCCATCTCATCCATAATAAATCCATCCATCCATAAGCCATTTATCCAATCCATCTTTATCCATCTACATCCATCATGCAAGTTATCTTGATCTTGATAAAAGTTTGGGGCACACTTTATGCTTGCTTATGGTAAATATCTTGACATGGGTTGTTTCCATTGATCCTATCCTATTCAGCATTAGTTGAGCCATGAAGCATTATCCAAATAAGCATGTTCTTTATCCAAACACCTTATCTTATCGCAAGATAATCCATATCCATCCATCCATACATTGCTAGACATTGGGGGCAAATATGTACATCTTGCTTCGAGAATAAATCTTGATCTATATCCTCCAACTTATGTGGCGATCCGAACATATGAAAGCATGAAATCAAATTGGTCAACCACTTGTGAGCAGAAATCCAAATCACTAGCCCATGGCATATTTTGATGAGAAGACATCCCTTATCAAAGCTTCATCTTTCATCAAACATCAATCAAAACAATCAATATCAGTTGCATCAAACGCACCCTTCAAACGTCACATCAAATTATTCAAAACAACTTTTGTTCCAAATCAAGCTTAATCAATCATGATCAATCAAATCCAATCAAAAAATCATCATCTCGGGATATCCTTGTGTTGCTTAACACTATCCTTGCATTGTTGTGCATCCTCAACAATGTTATCATCATCAATCCTAATCAATCAAATCCTGGCATTGTTGTGCATCCTCAACAATGTTATCATCAATCCTCATCAATCCAGTCCTTGCATTGTTGTGTATCCTCAATAGTGTTATCATCATCATCAATCCACCGATCTGATCAATCAACCTTAGCTTGGTCTTCAACAAAATCCCAAAGAAATCACTAATATCGTATCCATATCCAAATCGTCAAAATCATGCGAAAATCCAAAAACATTAGAAAATTAGAAAATCCAAAAACATTCAAAACATATCAAAATCCAAAAACAAGTCCAAAAAATTAGAAAACATCAAAAACATTGGAATTCGAACTACATTGTCTCTGAGCTTAAACGTAGGCAAGGCTCATCTTTGATCAGCCCCCGAGACATCAAAATCCAAAAACATTTGAAAAACATCAAAATCCAAAAACATTCAAAAAAGCATCAAAATCCAAAAACATTGAAAAACATCAAAATCCAAAACATTCAAAACATCAAAATCCAAAAACATTCGAAAAACATCAGAAAATCAAAAAAATCAAAACATTTGTAAAATCTCGAAAAACACCAAAAACAGCCTCAAAACATTGTAAAACATCAAAAACATCCAAATATTTGAAAAATCCATTTGTCTCATCTCGCTTGCACCCACAATAATCAATCATCCATAATAAACTGATCGTCATCTCCATCCTTTGGCAACACAAACAGAAACAATCATAGCAGTCAACAATAGTAAACTTCAATTGTAAAATCTAAATCGAAACAACAAACCGTTAAAACAAAATCAAACTCTTGATCAGTCACAAACATGTCAGTCGACCTTATATCAACAGCCTATCAATCAACTTATCAAAACATCATCATCCTATACAATGCATGTCCTAGGATATATCGTTCCGACAATGGGCATCATTTTGGATATCACTTTGGATCTTATCCTATCAAAACACATCCCTCTAGCTGAAGGTATGAAGAACATTGGTTTGTTTGCACACTTGATCTTTTCTTTTGATTTATATTATTGCGCTCATTCCAAGGATCTCTCGATGATATCCGAACGAAGGATTTAGAGAGATAGGAATGGGGCAATGATCTTTATCTTTTGTCTGATGTGCTTGTTGGACGTTCTTGTAAAATAACTTGGCGAATACTTGCTTTGTTAGATATGTATAGAGGATGTTTTGGATGGCTTGTTGACTATTGCATTGATTGGTTATACCTTTCTGTGTTTTGTTCTGAGTTGTTTAAAACTTCTAAAGTGCATCCTAGCAAGGTTTCTGTATGTTAGGTGTGAACAAGAATACTCCTATCTATTTGTCGAGTCAAAGTCCATCACACTAAGTACAACGCCATCTTGGTCCTTTATACCTTGATGCATCGTGCTTAGGCGTGTTATCAAACATAAAGTAAGTGATCCTTTTAAAATCCCAATCCTTGATAAGCAAATCATCCATCTATCATCATCATTTCTCATCATCATTTCTCATCGTCATTTCTCATCATCATCTCTCATAATATTGGCTTGTTGGATCCTCTTGTCATCATCTAATTTCTTCATCTTCCGCACTAACATCACATCATGAATAGTTAATTATCGTCACCAATGCACCCATCATGCATCCATTATGCATCCATCTTGCATCCTTAAATCATCAGTATTCTACATATCATGATCATAATATAGATCTGTTAGTCTAAGCATCTCATAAATCATCCATTCCATAATCACGGCATATCACATCACCCATCTCATTCATCTCGCATCATATAATCATTTAAGTTGTTTAGGATAATATAGATTTGTTATTCTAAGCATCTTAAAATCATCTCATTTGCATCATTGTCCATAACCACCCATTTTGAACCTCTTTATCGCGAGATCAACCCTCAAATTGAATCTTTTCGCTCAATCTCTCGAGGGGGCAATGTACCAGTGTACTTCTTTCTGCTGGGGCATCCGAAAAATCAGAAAAATTTTAAATTTCAATCGCGACAAGTTTATTCTTTGAACCAACGCAACAAGTACATTGCTTCAAAGAGGGGCAAAATGTAGACATGTCAAATTGACATAATGCATTCAACTAGGTCATATTCATCCATTCAGAAAATAAATCAAGTTTATTTATCAATCTTCTAAAGTCATCAGCTTAAATCAAATAAATCAAACTTATCATCAACCTTTTTAATCAAATAAATCAAACATCCATCATAATGCATATTCCATCCTTCTTGATTTAAATAAATCAAATATCTAAGTCAAAGAGGTCAAACTCATCCTAATCATCATCCTAGCTAATTAATCCTGATGTAATGCTAATCTCACCCACTTGCATTCTCTAGATTTAGCCACCACACATATCAATTAATTTATTGATTTATTAAATCCAAGATTTTCCATCAACATGGAATTTATGGGGAATATTCCCTCAACTTTGAATTCAAAGGCAAGTTGATTTGCTCCTCCAACATTGCATTTATTGCTCATTTTCTTGTCCCCCACTTAGCATTTACTCTCAAATTTGAATTCAAATTCTCCCTCTCATGGGCACATTTCCCTAATCTTGCACATGCATCAACCACTCACCACTTGACAAGTGTCCTTTCATTTGTCCAATCTTAGTCCCACATTGGTCTCTCTTCAACACTTAGCATTTTGAAAATCCTTAAATAGAGGCTTCATCTCTTATCAAATCCTTCACCATCTCTCCACAATCTCTTGCAAGGTCACTCTCTTCATTTGAGAATTGATCTTGTCCATTTCACTCCATCATCTCCATCATCTACACAACTTGATGCAAGGTCATTCTCTTTGAGAACTTATCTTGTCCATTTATCATCTCCATATCCATAGCAATTTCATCACTAGCTTATCAATCAAGGATTGGGAAAGGGTCACTAGCACATGTGACACCAATCCACTATGAGATGAAGTTGATTCATGTTGTTTGTATGCTTATTTGGTTTTTCTTGTTGTTTTAATATCTTACTTAGCATATCTAACATGTTTTATTATCTCATAGGGATGTTGAGGATTATTTTGGTTTTAAAATGCTAACCATATGCAGATTTTCACATCCACAGAAATAAATTATGTGTTTTTATTTAAATCATATATTCTCGAGTTAATGATTTATTTATTTGATGAATTTTTTTAGGTAATTGCTTTCTCTCGAGATTATTGGTGAATCTATTGGGGTTTTCTCATTTTGGGTTTATGTCATGTGGGAAACCCTAGTGCTAGTTTATCTTGTTATAGGAACTTAAGTTGTTGATTAGGAACTTCTAGAGGTGGGGATACTTATGTGTAGTTGTGGTCTCGGATTTTGATGCTTGGTCTATTTTTTGACCATGGATGTGTTTCTTATGTTTTGGTGAGTGGTTATGCTTTGCGAAGAATTCATTTTATTGGTTCAGTATTTCTTGTCGGTACAATCCTTTTGTGTTGGATAGTTTGTGTTGAATGTTTAGAGAGAGTGGCTCTAAGTGGGGGTCGGCGCACAAAGGGGTTGTCAGGGTAACCCACATAGAGTTAGAGTAATCAGTGATAACCTAAGTAATAAATTATGGGTGGGGATTAAACATTAATAAAATAATTGTGATGCCTCGTCCGCCTGTTAGTGCTATCACAGACTAAAGGGGATCGAGAAGGTCGTGGTTGGAAAGATCGTTGCCTTATCTTCACGAAATATTAATGATTCCGCATGAGTAACCCTATGGAGCAACACCTTGAGATAGGCTGTCAAGAGAACCATAGATGGAGGCGGCACCTTGAACTAGGTTTTCAGGATAATCCATGTAGAGATGGAGGCGGGACCTTGTGATAGGTTGTCTGGATAATCTATGTGAAACTATACAATGACACTCTCCTCTAACATTCCATTTGTGTTGTTTTATTGAAGTCCTCTGGAAGTAGCCTTTGATGCTATGACTTGAGATTTATTGATGATGTGTTTTGTGACATGTTGTCATATGATTTGGAAAGTGATTTATTGTTATGTTCCGAAAGTGGTTTATCGTTATGACCTTTGGTGATTTATCATGGTTTAGTTTCTATGTGGTCTTTTGATGTTATGTTATTTGGTATGGAGTTAGTCTTGTGTTACTATTGATGTGCTTGGTCGGGGACCCTTCCTTGTTAATTACCAGCATGGGGTGGTTGGGTGGAATGTGTTTCACTCCCCATTGGGTTCCCTTCGGATGCAGTTGTATCTTTTACTATAGGGTGTTGGTAGATGTTGTTGATCCAGTGTTCTCATGCTCTAGATGTGCATTTGTACTATTGATGTATCGACACCCACATATGTTAGGAAGGATTTGATGTAATTTATTTATGTTCATTATGTTGTACTATCATATTGATGTAATGTATCTTCAAGCCATGTAATCATTAGGTGACTATCATTTGTAATTATTGGTTGTGTTGTGTTGTATCTGTCATATATATATATATATATATATATATATATATTAATATTATCTTTATGATTAATTCATTTGGGTTTTGCAAGTATGGTTTTTAATTGGGATATTCACATCTTTCTTGATAACGTGAATGAATGTTAATTGATGTCATGAATGATTTGATTTACGTTATTGGTTATTTAATGTTTAATTGATTATCTTTGTGATGGTTTAGTTTGGTAATTTCCTCGTGTACCCCAAGGGATTTAGTTGTGCAACTTAGAACATTGTTATGTTGGAATACTTAAGTGCATTTAATATGTTCTTTAAAAAAAAAAAATTTGCATCCTTATTTGTTCCTTTGGGGTTTGTGCGGTGGGGCATTACACATCTCGCTAAAACACATAATCAAAATCTCAACAAACTTGTACAACCCTTCTAAAATAATAATACTAATATCTTGCAACATCAAGAGCACATAAAACGAGGATAAACATCTAATAATAAAGTCATTCCTCTGGAAGCCTATGGTTTACAACATCCATAAATGGTTTTCACAATTACAATAGGGTTCCCTCATCCAAAGAAAATTCCAAAACAATAATAAAATGGTAATAATAAAATCACATGATTTTATAACTCAAGATATCATGCACATAGTTTTCAAGGTAAAAGAAAATCAACAATTGATTAATTCCATTCCCTTAGAATAATTTTGAATTACAAATCAAAGATTACTCTAACAAATACAAATAATTTTTCCTTTTTTTTTTCAATTAACCAATAACATTAAAATTCCTAATTTTCACAATCATAGAAAAGAATTCAGTATATTTTTTTACAAATATATATATGAATATATACACACATATATATAACAACATATACATATATATATAATATTTATACATATAATACTCTAATATTTTTATGCAATTAGCATTAAAATATATATATATATAAATTAGAACTAAAAAAAATGAATTTAAAATAAACATTAAATAAGAAAAAAAAAGAACCGATGGATTAAATAAGGTTGTGCAGCCAGCATAGTCTGCAGCCATTCGACTGTAAGGACTGTGCACAACAGTCTTCAAGACTACTGTGTGGCAGTTAAAGGACTGCAGCAAGGTTAGGGGGGTACGGCCAGTGTCGTCCCTCCCCAAACATTCAATTAATTTTTAATTTTTTTAAAAAAGGAAACTTTGCCATTAAACAAAAACGCCGACGTAAATTTGTTCAGCTTGGAAATCTAAAAATCTCAAACAAAGTTACATTTATAAATATAAAAATATGAATATATATATTTATTTTCATCAAGAACATTTTCTGTAAGGAAGATTGGTAATTTTATTTTTTTAAGGTATATATATATGTATATACTTCAAAGGCATAAATATATATGAGTATATATTCAAAAACTCATTCATTTAAGAGGGAAAGAAATTTCCATATCAAATCACATAAGTATTGAACATTTTTAGAGGATAAATTTCTCTCATTTATTTCCTATCCAGCAGAATTTTCTAACACTCTATAAGAAATTCCCATTACAGAAAACATATTCATTTATTTGTATTTATTTGTATTTTTTTCTTTCATGTGAATTAGAAAACTAAAGAAGTAAAGAAAAGGAATCTGAAATCCTGTGCTGTTGGAAATCTAATGAAGATTTGCTTGATCCCAATAGCTTTTTCAAAAAACTCTCGTTCCTTCCTTTAGAACTTCTTCTCTGAATTTCCTTACTCTAATTTTCTTCAGAAGAACCTCTCTTATAGAACAATAAAAAGCTAAAATAATTTACTACAGAAGAAGAACGAGGGAAAATCCCATTTCCAAAACTCAATATTTTCTGTAACTTATGTCAATTTCCCATATATCAAAAATCTCACAAATTTGCTATTAAATAAAATTATTCTTCTTCTTTTTCAAAAACTCTAAAAATCAAAATTAAAAGAAGTTTTCTAATTTCTTCTCAGCTTTTCAGCCAACACTCAACACTCAATAGTCTTTTTTTATCTTTTCTTTCTTTTATTGATTTTCCCCATTTAATAATACTTTTAGTTTTAATTATGATTTTGCAAGCTTTACTTGCAATTCACACAATCTAATTTATTTAATTAGTTTATTTCATAATTATCCTCAACATGCTTATTTAATTAAATTAACAAACTACTAACTTTAAATAATTTAATTTACACTTTTAAATAATCATGAATTTAATATTTTAATACAACTTATTCCAACCATTAATTAACATCATTTACTTATATAAATTACATCATACAAAACACCAACGTAAAATAAATACCAAAATACTGTAACTCCCGTCGTGCAAACCCCAAAGAACACACACAATGCAAATAATTTTTTTTTTTTTAAACAATTTAATTAAGCATACAAATATCATTAAACCATAATCACATAACATATTACATAACATTAACACACTTAGTTCTCTGGGGCACACGAGATTACATCGCAACAACTAAACGGAAATAAAGAGAAAGATTACAACATAACCATTTATATTATAATAACCAAGAATAAGGATACATCCAATAACCATGATGCGAGAATAATAAACATCACATAACACAACCATAATAAAACTCTTAATAAAGATACAAATGATCCTAACTATTACATCATCGTTTTAATGTTACATTACAATCTCTTGATAAATGAATTACAATGAATCTCCCAAACACGTGGGATAATACAAATTACACCAACATCAGAATAACAAGGGAACACTGGTACAAATCCAACTGCAGATAAGCTGAGAAGAGGATGCTGATGGGGAACCCAATGGGTGCAGAGAACGTTCCACCCAACCATGTGAATTATGAATAACTCACCCCCCGTGCTCAGACGTGACAAGGAAGTTAACTCGACCATGATTGTCAAACTGACTCCAAGAACAACATAGTACAAATACAACTCAAGGTATATAATGACATAAACAACCACGTTCACGAATCCACATAATAAGAACAAGCTATGAAACTCATCACAATTAAACAAGGCATTAACAATAGAACAAGACACCAAAGAACATTCCTAAATCATTTGCACAAGAATCTGAATCAACAATAAGAGTACAAAACCAGAAGAACCGAAACAACATCCAAAATACATTTCCAAATAAATTTGAAACAATAAAAAGAACATGATTCCATATAAATCTAAAACAACAATTCAGTACACAATTCTAGAGGCAACAAGAAACAAGGCAAATGGGTGTCAAGCGGAGAGTGTCATCGCATAGCTCTCATGGGATCCCCTGGCACTTCCTCCAACTGAGGCGTCGGCACCCATCTATGGATCCCCTAGCCCTTCCTCCTACTTGAGGTGCCGACACCATAGGGTAACTCATGCGGAGTCGATAAACTCTCATGAAGATGAGATTACAACTTTTCCGACCATGGCCTTCTTAGTCTATCATTAGTCTATGATAGCCCTAATGCATAGACGAGGATACCAATGTTTATTATCTTGTGTGTTTTACTACCTATCCCCCTAAATTCTATTTTTAGGTTATCACTTGTTTAACTACTCTTACGTGGGTTCCCCTGAGCCCTTCCTCATTCCGAGGCACCGGCGCCCATGAAGAGCCACTCTCCCTATGACCCCTAACATAAATCAAAACTAGGCAAGGGTTGAACTAAAACATAAAAAGCATAATACCACAACAAGAACACGCGAGGCATTAACCCTCTCGCAATAACTCATAACCAAAAGTCTTAACAAACCGTTCAACCCTTCCAAGCATAAACCATTAAGTTCAACTCCAAAAGTATAACCAAAACGAGGATAACATTTAAAGCATAAAACTCAACACAAGAACATGCGAGGCAAATCCATCTCGCGATAAATCGTAATCACAATGACTACAACCACGTACAACCCTTCCAATAATAAAGCTCAAAATCATGTAATATACTAATCACAAAATACAAGAATAAACATCCAAGAAAATAAATCATGCCTCTGGAGAAGACCAAGTTTAACAATAACAAAAATTGAACTCGCAATTACAACGGGATTCCCACATCCAAAGAAAAACTAGACCAATAATAAAATGGTAACATTAAAATCTCCGACCAAAGAAACTCGAGAAACCATTTGAAATTAAAACATACAATAACAATCTTACCATCATATTTAATTTGTTTTACTTAATAACCCATAAAATCCAACTTTACAATTTTCACAAATAAATCCCAATCAATAAATTCTAAACTTGCAAACTATCTAGATTTATAAATACAATTTATTGCATATATATAATATATATATTTAGATATATATAATATATATATTTAGATATATATATATACACATAAAATATATATCTACTAACATTTTTCTTTCCTATAATTCTCAAATTTTTACAAATAAACAAAAATGAATGTAATTATACTCAAATTGTGAATATACACACTATATATATATTTATATATATATATAACATTTAACAAATATATAAGAATATATTATTAAATTTATATAAAAACAAATATTTAAAAATATATTAATAAATATATACATGTTTAAAATAAAAGCCAAATTTTAATAAATAATAAAAAAAAATTTAAAAAGAAAATGTAAGTCCCAAACAAAGGACCACTGGCGCCAGTCCTACGGACTGCGCGTGACAGTCGTATGACTGTTGCGCGTAGCAGTCCTATGGACTACTGCACCAGCAGTCCACAAACTGCTACGGTCGTCCGTGGCCTAGCACAGGGGGCAGGGGAGGAGGTACGGCCCACGTCGTCCCTCTCCTCTCCCATACAAATTAATTTATGTTTTTATTTTTTTTTATAAAATTTCATTTATAAATTATATTTTATTTTTAATTTATTTTTATAAAATAAAACTCCATCCTTTACCAGGTACGGGCGCCGACACAGTTCGGCCATGAATTCATTTTTGAATCACAATTTTTTAAGAAAAAAAAAATTCAATGCAAAGAATACAAGTATGTATATATATTCCAGTCATAGGTACAAAAGGACAGAATTAAAAGTATTCACACTCACACAAATATATATATATAAGGATAAATTCCAACACCCATAAATAAATATTCTGAGAGGTAAACTAATTTTTCCAACAAAATTTCAATTTGTAAATACACAGTTTATTTTCACATGCTCAAACAATATTTTCTCCAAAGCCAAATTGAAAGAATAATTGTAGAGCAACTTTCATAAATACCCAATTTGGTTCTTTCAATAATTTATTATTCAATAATTTCTACCTATAGGCTTTCTCTTTCTTTCATTAAATAAACATAATTATTCATTTATTTATCTAATTTCTTTTTGAAACAGAAGCTGAAAAGAAGTAAGAGGAACCTGGATTCTTGTGTTGTTGACTATTGATGAAGCTTGCTTGACCCCGATGGCCTCTACGAAAAGCTTCTCGTTCCTGCTTCAAAATCTCCTCTCCTAAATTTCGTGCTTGAACTTGAATCCGATGCTTTGTTCAGAAGACTCTCCAGAATAACACCAGCAAAAGATTGAAAATCCCTTTCTAAAAACTCTCCTCAAAACATAGCAAGAGATTGAAATATCTTTCCCTAAAAACTTCCCCCCAGATTCAAAAATACATCCCCAATCTTATGCAACTTTTGTCTCCACAAAACCTTTGTGTGTCAAAAACTCACAAAATTCCTAATTAAATAAAAGGTAATCTCAATTTCTTCCCAAAAGCTCACAAAAATCCACAATAAAAGAAATTAATTCTTTCAAAGCAAGCTTTTCAGTCAGATCTGAATTCTCATTTGTTCTCACAACTTTTTTCATTCTTTTATTTATTTATTTTTCTATTTTCAATACTTTTTGTTTTAATTTCTGTTTTTACAACTTTACTTGCAAAGCACACTATCTAATTAATTTAAATAATTTATCCTAATAATTATCCTCAACCAGATAATTAATTAAAATAATAAAACACAATTTAATATTTTAATTATCATATAATAAAACTCATGACTTTTTAAACTTAAATAAAACATTTAAATATTTAAATACAAATAAATCTAACATTAAAATAAACAATTATTACCAACATTTAATTAACTAATTCACAACTTATAAAATATCAACATTAATTAAATACGACAAAACACAAACATGACCCACAACGAACGACAACTACACGAACATACAAAACCATTTAGACAAGACGGTCTGACATCATGGGACGAGACGACTTCATTGTCACCTTTGTTTCAACATTTAACTGTTGGGCTATTGGTGCTCGCCCTGTCCTGCCGAAGCAGGTGGAATCGAGACTTGTACCTGCAAATCCTGCATACAAACGAAGTCATGTACATGTGCATACGTATATATAAAATCAAAGCATTAAATCAAAGCATTGCATTGTGAGAAGGAATCGCAGCGTAACAGAGCACTCACAAACGAGTGATGCTACACTGTCCTTCATCACATCTATCCTAACAATTATAATCTAACTGATAAAATAACATTTCTAAACTAACAATTCATCTCATGACATAATTTATTAAATCATTGCATCATAATATAATTCTGAAAATCAACTAACATCACCAACCACAATGTCATAAAATAATCGTGTCCGCTAAAGGAATAACAACATCATCAAACGACAAACCAACCAAATAAAACAATAATAGTATCATCATAGTATCAATGTATCAAGTTAAAGCATAGAAAATAATAAATCCGAACAGTAAGAGGAGGGGTATTACAAATACACTCACACAAACCACTATAATAAAATGCAAAATGACAAAAATCAAAGACGCACAATACCACTCAATCAGGAGGGTTTGACAAACATGGGACGGGGTGACTTCCTCGTCATCTCTATTTCAACATCATGCCCATTGGGTAATTTGATGCTTGCCCTGTCCTGTCGAAGCAGGTGGAATCGAGACTTTGTACCTGCAATTCTTGCATACAAACAAGATCGTGTACATGTATATATATATATATATATATATATAATCAAAACATCACATTGTGAGAAGGAATTGCAGCATAGCAGGGCACTCGTAAATGAGTGGTGCTACATTGTCCTCTCACCACATCTATACTAACAATTTCAACATTAGATAAAAGTAACATTGCTAAACTAACTGATCACATAATAAACTAATTACTAAACCACTGCATCACAATGTATTACTCAAATCAAATTAACATCACCCAACCATAATGTCATATCAAATATCCATGTCCTCAAATGAAGTAGCATAATCACCAAACAGTCTAACTATCCAATCCACCAAACCAAACAATAAATAGTGCTACTATAGTCTCTATAGTACCCCTCCATTTATGCTTATGTTTTCTGTTAGCATGCTTTCACTTATGTTAGACTTTGGTACTTTTGTTTGGATATTTTGATTGCTGACTTTGAGCGACAGTGGATTCATTTTGTGATATGATAAACATTGTATGGTGATAATTAATTTCTGACATGCTTTGTATTAGCGTAGATATTTCCTTCTGATGTTATTGCTATATGTATGTTTATGATGGATTAACTGTTATTTAACTTGTCAGTCTGATGTGACGTGTATTGGTGTGGAGAACGGAGTTGCATCACTCGCTTGCGAGTGCCCTGTGATTTATGTGATTTTCTCTGCACAGTGTGCTTGTATAATGGATTATATATATATGCATGTTATTTGTTTGATTGCAGGATTGCAGGTACATGACACCGACTCCACCTAGTTACTCAGGTCTGAGCGTGTCAAGACTCAATGGAAATGTTGATTGGGAGGTAGTAACATGGTTTATCCTAGTCTAGTCTTAAACCCAGTCACAATATATTGTCAGTTTTAGTTTGGAGTCTTTGGTTGTGTAATGCCCCGCCATGCAACCCTAGGGGAAGTTGCAATTCACTAAATAAACGCAACATTTTTTTTTTTAAAGTGCAATAACATACAAGTTCGCTACACATTGCCAACATCCCCTAAGGCTACGAGACAATGATTACTTAAACCCGAATTAAACAACCAAGGAATGAAAACATAACATCATTCAATTAAGGAATTAAAGTACATACATTCCATACAGGATAATTACATCAAAAACTAATAGATACAACATGATATCCAATAACGATTGTTTACAATATAATTACAACACTCATTCCCCGAATGAGGTAAATCAAATAAGCATGATAATATATTACAATTTCCACCTCGATACAAATGAGGGGTAATGAAATACAAGAATAACTGGAATGAAAGAACTAGAAGAGCAACAGGAATCAACGAGCTCCCCAACATTAAAGTCTCATCCACAAGATCATGATCAAAGCCAACGGTGTAAGGTGCACGTTCCACCCAACCAAGTGAAACCCAAAGGCTCACCCCCCGTGCTAGGAGATAGTAACAAGGATTTTTGGTCAAGACCAACTACCTCTAGACAAAGGCTAAACATAACTGAACCGACTCAAATACCAAACAACATCACTTACCACAGTACGAAAACTCACAAGACAATACATTACTTCCAAGTTACATAGGACAAGTACACCATTGTACGACACACAATAACTGACTAACTGTTGACGTAGGGAGAGTGTCATACATAAATTGCCATGAGTTACCCTAGCTCAACCTTCCTAGGCTACCGGACCCCCATCATGGGTTACCCTGGCTTGCCTCTACCGGCCGCCGGACCCTCATGCAAAACTATGTGTCTCATCTCATCTCAAGCCTTAATAACGCATACTTCATGAGAGAGGCATTCATTAACTTTATTAGTGTGAAGTTCCCCATTAATTCTTTTAGATTATCACTTGATTCAACCCTAAGTGAGTTACCCTGACACCACTTTAGGCGTTGGACCCCCACAAAGGGCCACTCTCCTACTGACAACACAAGGATACAAAACCCCCAATCTAAGGGTAGACAACATGCACAAACTGATGACCAATTTTGACCTTAACACATAAGATCATACAACACGTTCGTAGTACTCGAGTATCCATGACATACCACATATCTCGTTTATGATAACCAGGTGATAACACAACTACCACCACGTGCACTACCCAAAACAATCACAAGGTTGACTGACATACCGACAACCTCAATGGAAGACTTACATAAACAAATGATTTAAAGGCCCAACATTGGGAATACCAGAAACAACACTAGGGAAGTATTACAGACAACTTTTAGAAAAACAACTAATATTAGGATTTCGTAAATCCAATCCACTCATCAACATGGTGCATGTAACTAATTAATTAAGTCATATTCTTTTCACACTCACATGAACGAGAATTCAAATCACGTTGTGAAACATTACATAATCTCAAACTAAACATTTAATTTTCATTTGCGCAATCAAACAAACGGATTTAAATACAATCTCTTTAAATGAAACAAACATTTTATTTCAAATCATTTCTTTTTCATCTAATCTTTACAATACTCACAAAATACCCATATTTAAATGCATGTATATATTAACATACATATATGGTTATATATCCTTATGTATATATAACTGCATACTATATATTAAATATATATAAAAATATTTAACTACAAGTATAAAGGAATAATTTTATTTTCTTTATATTAAATATTCTTATTATTTAATATATCTAATGTATATATATATATCATATATATAATATTTAATATTATGTATAATACATATTTTAAATATATATAAATAATAAAAATAATAGAAATAAAATAAAAAATAAAAGAACACAAAATAACAAATATAATATAATATATATTATATATAATTTATATTATATATAATATATATATTATAATAATATTTATATATATTTAAAAAAAAAAAAACAAACTCACCAATGATAGTCGGCCGAACCCTAAACTGACATGGTCGGAGCCATGTTTACATAGGGGCGCGACTGCCCACACTGGGGGCCGCGGCCTGTGAGAGCAGCACTCCCCAGTGATGGGGGCACCCATGGGGGCTGAACCCCCACCCAAAGCCACAAATAAATTTTGTTTTTATAAAAAAAAATTCTGCCCAAAATTACAAACGCGTTTTCTGGGACGCGAAAACCAGGGTTTAAAACCAGTCCAATAATATTTCAAAATGTACACATAAAAATATATATATAATATATATATATATATGTGCATATATATATATATAAATCCTCAATATATATATATATATATTATATATATATTATATATATATATATATAACTTTCTCAAATTTACAGTCATATTGAAGAAACTCAATCCACAGAAAAGGAATGATAAAAACAGAGGTTTGTTTTGTTTTCTAAATTTCATTGACAAGATTATTTTTGTGTTTTGTTTCAAGTTTTGAATTCATAAACAAGATGGGTTTTCTATTCAGATCTTAAAAGTTGAATCTTTCCAAGAACAAAATTAAATTTTTAGCTCTCTATTTATGAAATTACAACAAAACCAAGCAAGAACCTGATTTTTTTCTCCAAATGCTTGAAGATTTGATAATGGAGATCTTGCCCTTGCTTTTGAATTCAGCTTCTCCACCAGTTTAATCTTCCTTCCACCAATTTTTCCAAGACCAATCCAATTTTTTCTCTCCAATTTCAATCCTCCATTTTCAAATATTAAAATTCAAAATAAAATGAATTCCCTTTTGCAATTTTTCTCCCCCAAATTTGTCAAACCCCTAAAATGGACTCACCCACCAAACTTATTGCTAAATGAAGATATTTCATTTTTGCAAAATCATAAAACAATTTCTATTTCCAAGTGTAATTTGCATAATATCCTTTTAAAATAAAAATCTATTTACAAACCCAAGGTCAAATAAATTTCTTTTAACAAAATATAATTCAACAATTCATAATAACATTATTTTTCAACTTTATTTCTAGGAGTAAAATATAAAATATATTTCTAATTTTTGATTTAATCCAAATATCTAATGATGCCAACATGGCTAAATTGATTTAATTTATCCCTATTAATTTAATTAGTCAATAAATAAATCTAATTCAAAATTAGATTATTTTATTAATTAAATTAAATTAATTAATTAATCACTAATTTTCCAACATCTCAATAAGACAAAACAATCATCATTTATAAATTTCAAAAGCCATTTAATCACTTTTAACTTGCAATTTTAAATACAAGGCCAAGGAGGAAACTAACAACATAAAATAATTGAACCCGACTACAAACCTGACGACACACTATGACTAGGGTGATGGTTTGACACAGAAAACCTAGTTACTATCTCCCAATCGATACCGTTGGTCAATGGACACGCTCAAACCTATGAAACCAGGTAGAGTCGATGTCCTATACCTGCATCCTGCACACAATGCGAGTGTCGAAACATGCATATAATATATTAAAACACACTGTGAAGAGGAAATCATGGAATCACAGGGCACTCGCATGCGAGTGATGTGATCCCGTCCCCTTCACCCATACAATATTACTAACTAACGCATCTAACATCAATCATATAATCAAAATCATTAAGCATCAATAATTCACATACATGCTAATCTAATCCAAGACATGCAATAATAATAACATCTGAATATAATTTAATCACATTAAAACATAATGTTTACTTCGCTTATCAATTAGCGGTCAAAAGTAGCCAAGTTCCACAATCAAAGTGCTAACAAAATAAAACATACATAGAGGAACACTGTTCGATCAAAGAGCAAAATGAGGCAGCCATAAGCACAACCAACATTCTTCCTGAATTTTAGTAGCACTAAAAAAAATTGGGATCCTTTAATAAAAACACTACAAGAATTACACAATCAACATCAATTAGATAAAAAAAAAACAAGAACCAATTTCTCAAATGAACATTGACAAATTTGAACTGATCAAGAGGGATCCTATTACTTGTGTATGCTACTGTAGACTAGAATAAATGAAATAAAAATTTGATGCTTACAGATGACTCAATGTTTGGAAATGTTATTGATTACTTTTTAGTGACCAAGTTTCAAATTGAGGAAATGAACATGACCATATGCTAATATGGGTAAAAAATGCATCAATCTATACAGAAAACAATGACACAGACATCATAGCTTTCATCAACAAGTACATTACTTGTAGCACTAATCATTTGCAAGATGAATTGGCTAGTTTACAAAGGAATCGCCACACAAAAATATGTAGGTGACCAAGGAAAACAGTTTGCAGATACAATTTCCCTTTACCACCAATGTGAAAGACAAATACTTTCACCAATACTAGAAAAGACTGAAACAATAACTTCAAATGTTGTCAACGTGTACTCGACACTACAAAAAGCAACCTATGACAATAAATACACCTTAGAAATGTTTTTAAATGACATATAAACATGCTTGAAACTAATTATGTAACCACTTTGAGCTCTACATTAAACAGGGCAATGCTTTTTTTACAAAGAAAACCATCTGAAATATGGAACAATAGTTTCACAAGGACAATGCCACAACTTTGGAAGACCAAAACAGATGCCTAGTTTGTGCTCAATGCATATGCTACAACAATGTACTATATCTCTTACATTTAAAAAGTAGACAAATCAATGACATATGCATTCAAAAGAATACGTAAGGACAACCAACAAACAAATATTGATGCAATAATAATGATTAGTAAAATTGGAAATGCATTGTTGAATTTGTAACAAATATCAGCACAACAAGTTGTGCACATTGTTTTATCACTTCCACTAAACTTCAGCTTAAGAAAATGCATTTTCATTAACATGTCCTATAGTGACTATACATTCATTCTAAAATCCATCAAATAGTTAAACAATGAACTAGATGATTCAGAAAACAATCTCTCAAAATATATTGTGGACTATTAGTTGATACATCCTCAAACATTGATAGACATATGGGTATGTGCAAGATCATGATGGGCCAAAAAGTGGTGATATGATAGGTATTTGTAGTATATCATTAATTTTTTTACCCAAAAATTGATGAGACGTAAGCTCTCTTCAAAGCGATTCTACTTTCCAAATTCATAATATAAATTATTCTTGCTTTGAATCTCTAATAAACAATTATTATCTATTTATTTAATTATGAGTAAAGCCTTGATTGATAGGCTATTACCTAAAACATCTATAGCTTTCTTTAAACAAAGATTGCCATTTTTGAATCAAAACATGCATCATATTCTATTCTTTCGCATAATATAGGATTAAAAAAATGAATTTCTACGAAGTTTTGACTAAGTTAAGGTGGTTAAACATAACATTTTTATATTTTAGAAAGTTGTAATAAAATCATAATTAATTATTTACTTGGAAAAATTATAAAAAAATATGCAATACTTGAGACATGAATCTTCTAATTTATATCCAAAATATTATAAACAAATATTGTCATTTTATTGTGGTTAGGTGGTTAGACATACACCTACTCTCTTATTTTTTTTCAATCGAATTTATACCACCGTATCAGACTTTTAAATTTTCGTTCAAATAGATTTTTTTTTTCTTTTAATAAAAAAACCTAGTAGTTTATAAACTACATTTAATTTA
The DNA here is from genome assembly GCA_007258455.2 of Sequoia sempervirens. Classification (NCBI taxonomy): domain Eukaryota; kingdom Viridiplantae; phylum Streptophyta; class Pinopsida; order Cupressales; family Cupressaceae; genus Sequoia; species Sequoia sempervirens. The sequence continues at coordinate 2,837 of VDFB02078741.1, read as the reverse complement.
CTACTGCATTCTATTCTTACATACTTTTGAAATAATATAGATAATTATTCAAATTTTAAGCATCAAGTTTCCTTTCTAACTCCCCGATGTTTTTGAATTTTTTACCACTTAAGGGCCTATTTTTCCATGATGATCCTACATATACCCATGTCTTCTAGAATTTGTTTCAAGCTACAATAAAAATGGAACTACAGTTAATCCAAGAACTAAACCAAGAGTAATATGCTTTATTAACTTTAACAAGCACTTGGACCTGCAAAATCATTGTAGAGAGCAATTTATGCTCTACGTACCATTTACAATAAATGAGAGTACATTAAAACACAACTTTGACACCTGGGAATGTGCATATATGCACAATGAAAAAACTATTGTAAAAAACCATGCAAAATTCACCTAGAATTTTCACAAGTGTTGCATGGGGTGACATAGAAAAGGAACTTAAAGATGTCGAGTCCCTTGACGATAACAACAACAATAAGTCATTCACACCAAGGAAAAATAGTTGCACATAACAATATGACATTCAAATAGGCTTTCCAAACATAGAACACATAAAACCAAATACAATGTCACAAAATACATTTCAAATTGCTAAAATCTATGATAATTGGACGTACCACGAATAACAAATAATAAGTCATAGATAATTGACAACAATGAAAAAACTATGTTTGCACCATGCAAAATTCACCCAGAATTTTCACAAGTGTTGCATGGGGTGACATAGAAAAGGAGCTTAAAGATGTTGAGTCCCTTGATGATAACAACAATAAGTCATTCACACCAAGGGAAAATAGCCACATAGAACAATATGACATTCAAACAAACTTTCCAAACATAGAATGCATAAAACCAAATACAATGTCACAAAATGCATTTGAAATTGCTAAACACCCATAGATAATTGACAACGACGAATACTACAAACTAAGAAAAATGTTGAATAGAGAACAACAAACAATTGTTAAAGATTTTATAATGAAAAAGATGAATAACATTGACAAACCTTTACATTTTTTTTTAACTGGAGGAGTTGGAACTAGAAAGACTTTCATACAAAAAGCTATATACCAAGCTCTAATTCACATTTATAGAAAATCAATTAACATAAATCTAGACAAACCAAAAGGATTTTTAACTGTATATGCTGGTAAAGTAGCTTACAACTTAGGTGGATTCACATTACATTTAGTATTTCACATACCATTTCATAGATCAGATTTTATGCCCTTAGCATATGAGGCATTGGACAATATGTCCAAGCACTATGATCAATTGTGTGTGCTCCTTATAGATGAGATATCGCTAGTAGGGTCAACATTTTTGTGTTACATTTATAGATGAATACGAGACATAATGAAAATGCCTACAATGTGCTTTGGAAACCTTGATACAATTTTCTATGGTGATCTTTACCAGGTGCAACCTGTACTTGACTCCATTGTATTTGAGGATAGACCCACTATAACTGAATTGATGCCTCACAATTTTTTGAGAGACAATGTAAAATGCTACTCATTGGTCACTGTAGACATGCAAAATATGCATACATGTCAATCCAATGGTTTAATCAAATAACCTTCATTTAATCAAATCTAACATTTCATCCTTCAAATTAAATAAATCCACTTCATCATTACATCATTTAAATAAATCAATTAAATCCTAACACTTCATTAATTAACCTTTTAGTTCTGTATCATCCTTTCACCAAATGGGGACCAAACATCTATTTACCAAGCTTATCTTAATCCTAATTATCCCAACCTAACCACCCATCACATTCTCTAGATATTACCACTTGCACAAATAAATCAATTTATTGATTTATTAAAATCCTTATTTTCTTTCAACTTGGCATAAAAAATAGAATATTCCCTCAAGTTTGAAAATAATGACAAGTTGACTTGTCCCTTCCAATATTACATTAACTTCTCATTTTCATGTGCCCCTCTCAACATTTATTTCACAAATTTGAATTTGAATCTCCCTCTCTTGGGCACATTGGCCAAAACTTGCACATCCCTCAACCTATGGCAAGTTGACAAGTGGCATCTTTTCATTGGTTTGTCTTTAGTCCCACATTCAACCATTTGGCCATTTTCTCATCAAGATAAATCTATAAATAGAGGGCTTAATCTTCATCAACTCATCTACAACTCTTATGCAACGTTACTCTCTTGGATTGAGAACTAATTTTGCTCTTCTTACTCCATCACCATTGTATTTGCAACATTTGAGCTTGTCAAGGGTTGGGAAAGCATCACTTTTCACAACAAAGTGACACGAATCCATGATGGAACAGGTGTGCATTATGTATCTTTGAAGCTTTCAGTTTAGTTTTTTTTGTTATCATCTTTCGAAAGCATTTTGCATTATTTCATTGGAGCATTTTTTGAAATTGTAAGCTAATAACCCATGCTTGAGGCATTAATGTTTGTAGATTTTAGGTGCTCACATGTGGTGCTATAAGGAGGGTTGATTTCATATTTTCTGGGTTATATTATCACACTATTAGCGTTATAAATTTCCATATTCTCTACGTTATTATCTTTATTAGAAATCAGTGTATATCTGTCGTATATCTATGTTATATATGTGATCATTTTCACTAACATTAATGATATGTTATAATACCTTTTGAGTAACTATCTGTCACTTTAGTATTGCATAATGCTTGGATTTGGGGTATGTGTAGGATGATCATGGAAAAAATAGGCCCTTAAGTGGAAAAAAATCAGAAAAATCAGAGTTAGGCAACTTGACTTAAAAATTTGAATAAGTTATCTATATTATTTGAAAAATATGTAAGAATAGAATTTGTATCAAATTGA
>VDFB02078740.1:0-14085 GCA_007258455.2 Sequoia sempervirens | reverse complement strand
GAAAACAACCGCTTGGAGTCATGACATTACCTATCAGCATTGGGGAAGTAACATTACAAACTTCAGTCCACATTATGAATGATGATCTTTCTTATAATCTCCTCTTAGGTAGACCATGGATTCATGAGATGAATGGGGTGCCTTCTACCCTTCACCATGTAATGAAGTATGTCTATAATAACAAAGTCTACACAATAAAAGCTGATCCCGAACCCGAAAGTTGCTTGATGGCCGAGAGAGAAGGATGAGATCCTTTAGAAGTATTAGAATTCAGTGCACCGCAAGAAGTTACAAAAGAAGAAAAAGAACATGAAATGAACTTACTAAGTTGTTGGAAGATGATTGGGGTTCCTTAGATTTCACACCAACATTCATGGGAAAATACGAGATCATAAACAAAGAGACTGAAAAGGGAAAAGAAAAGGCAGTAATGTCAACACAAAATTCAAAAGCATCCACCTCAACCACCTTAGAAGAAATAGATTACACAACAAACTTTGACGAAGCTGATTATGAGCAACTGCCAAATCTTAAGGAAATGTAAAAGCTTTATGGAAGAGTTTATGAACTTATGAAACAACTTGGGTATAGTGGAAAAGGATGTGGTGCTAGAGAACAAGGTATCTATGTCCCTATAGAGCCTGACATGCAAGAAACAACTCGTGGTCTTGGTTATTGTTCTTCGATAGAAATCAAATCAACAAAAAAGCCTTCACTCAATATCAACACTCTTACATAAGATTCTCCTAAACAAAATTTAACATTAGTGTGTTGAACATCCAGAATACTAAGAGGGGGGTTGAATCAGTATTCCATAAAACTATTCACACAAAAACCATTTAACCATTATCATAATTATGATTGAATCAACAAGAGAGAACATAAAAATAGATCAATTGAACCATAACATGAACACCAAGATTTTTATGTGAAAACCCCAAAAAGGGAAAAACCACGATGAGGGTTAACTCATAATATATTATATCCAGATACAAAATATTATAGGGCTCGCTGCCAAGACTCATTGTCCTTAAAAGGCTCACTACCTGAATACAAAAGACGGCTAACTGCCAAGATACAAAGATAGTGGCTCACTACCAAGAGATTTAACTGATAAGATACACCTTCAATGTGTAGGCTTCAATTCCAATGAAGCTCGGAATATGAAGTATTACCTCATAGAACAATCACTCAACAAATTTTCTTTGATCCACAACTAATAAAGCATTTAGGCTTGGAACTTTCTTCCACACACTTTTCTTCTTGCTCACTCTCGTTCATCATTCTCCACTTAAAAACACCTTATATATACAAGTATATCTTAATCATCAATTAGATCAGCCTAATTAGATGAAAATAAAATAATCAAAACTCTCTTTGTCGGCACCATAAAACATTTTATCCATGTAGTGCATCGTATCGAGTTAGATGACATCCATAAAATATAACTAGTCTCCATAATGTATTGCAATGCTAAGTCGGCCAAGACTAGAACACAAATATCCAAACAAACAAAGGGTGTGTGCAAGAAGTTGAGTCCACTCTTTGGCCAAAAAGTGGAAGTGTTTTTCCTGATTTTCAGAATTTGACACATTTGACCTTAAAATTTGAAGCACTTAGAGATGAAATCTTTAAAAAAGTCACTACTCATAAAATGTAGTGCTCGGAGTCTAGTTTCCAAATATGTAATTTATTTCAATACATAGGTTGTACAAATTGATTTTCAATAGGCGTTTCTAAAAACCACTATTTAAAAGTCACTTTTTTTTTACCATACCATGCACGTGTATGACATCCATATTTTGACTTAAATTATCGTATTTTTCTAAATCGTTTTGGGAAAAGTTTTGTGACTCACTGAAGCTTGTTCTTGATATTTTTTTGTTAAATTTTTATTAGGCAGATTTGTCGTTTTGAAAAATCGTTGTGTACGATATGCATAAGATGACCTAAACTTATCATTTTTTGATTTTTTTTTTAAATTGAAAAGAATTTTCTAAAGTTTGTTCTCGTGCAATCCGTTTGTCAAAATGTTATGTTGATCAAAAGTTATTAAAATAGTAAAAAACCCTGATATTTAAAGTTTATGGACCAATTTTATTAGAATTTAATTGAAAAATAGAAAAAATAATTCAATTTCAAAACAAATTACATATTTAGAATTTGCATTGTTTCATCTAAAATAGGTTTTAATTTCATCAGAAAATTCTGCAAAAAAGGTCGTCAGCCATATGTCCAAAGTCGATATTTTTCTTTGACATTGTTAGGACTTTCAACTTGCAGGTCAAATCAGGTTGAAGGCCTAGTTTCGGATTTCCAATGCTTTTCTTGAACCAAAAACCTAGGCAAAAACCCGACCACAAAGCAAAAAAAAATTCAAATTTTAAAAAACGGGATCCCAATTATAAAATGGGATCTTGTTTATTAATAAACGGGATCTCGTTTTATAATCGGGATCCTGTTCCTTATTCTATAATATTCAGACCATTGTGAAGGAAACATGATCTTGTTTGATAAATGGGATCCTGTTCCCCGTCCAACGGTCCCCACATTCAATGTCGAAGAATAGGATCCCGATTATAAAATGGGATCCCAGTTTTTATAAGCGGGATCCCGTTTTATAAACGAGATCCCGTTTCTTTTATTTAAATATATTGCAAAAAATTATTGTGAAGTCTACAACTTCACATGTATGGCCGATAGCAGTAAAAGTAAATTATTTTTCATGAGCTATTGTATTTACAGGTGGTGAACTTGATTTTTAGTTGATTTTATCAAATGGGGCATCATCTACACCATTTTTGAAGTGGAATTGTGTTATTTTTGTGCTTGTTTGGAGGAACAAAAGGTTTTCAATTTGCACTATGGATTGAATTTTTCAAAGGAGGCATGAAGAAGACAATTTTTAAAGTGGAATTGTGGTAGTTTTCTACTTGTTTTGAGGAACACAAGAGGAAGAATTTTGTCCTAATAGGTATTCAACTTCCAATTTGGATTGAATACTTTGAAGTATTTCACTATTAACATTCATTTGTCCTTGAGAATTTTATAATTATGGGAGATAAAGCTCGTAATAAGACAAGGAAGACATTGAATCCTCAAGAAGTTGAAGCAAATAGAGAGAAGGAGAGACAAAGACAAAGAGAAAGAAGAATGAGAATGAAATCAATGAATGATGGTGGAGCAACAAATTCCACAACTATTGAAGATGAAAACATTGAGGATACCATGGTTGTAGATGAAGCTAATTTGCAAGGAGTCAATTTGGAGAAGAATATGATTATACAAACAAGTCCTACTATGTCTTCAAATCCCTCTTTGAATGTTAAGGAGAATGTTTCAATATGCACAAATCCAGGCACGTCTTCAAATCCACATGTTAGTGAAATGGTAAATTTGTATGTAGAAGTTTTACAAGATGCTGGATATAATGATGTTCAAACATTGGCAGTATTAAGAGAGATGAAACTTTTATGAATTTATTGAGAAAACAAAAAGAAAAATCTTTGTTGCCAAATGAAAATCAAAATGATCATTTTCTTGAAAAGAAATAAAAAGCAAAACACTTGTATTTTGATAGAAAATATGAAATAAACCGTTTGTTGATAGAAAATGAAGATGAAAATATAAATAATGAAGATGAAGATGAGGATTCTAGAATGTGATGTTGAATTCATGAAAATACTTTTTAAAATTAGAGATGGTATTTTTGATACGTCTTCTGGTCACATTCTTGGGAGGCAAATAAGAACACATGAATAGAATATCGACCAAATTCTTTTTATCATTAAAAATTTGCATTTCAAAATAATCAACTAATGATGCAATTGATGAAATTACAAAATGGGAAAGTAATGAAAAGGTTAGGCTTTTATGTTAAAACCAAAGAAAAGATCAATCATTAAAACATATTATGTCTACTATTGCTAGTGTCATTCAATCTATTGGGAAAAATAGTCAATCTAAAGATAAAAATGCAGCAAGAAGAGCTATAACTATTGCTATAGTTAATAAAGAAACTTTAAATAAAAGAATGGTAAAAGCAATGTGTAAATTGAAGTTTTAAAAATGCATCCTAGAAACATTACTAACAGAGTAGTAAAAAGAAAGAAAGTATGAAAATTATCCTATATCAGTAATCTTGGAGTTGAACGGGCGACTCTTAGGAGGTTTATTCATAAAATTGAATGTTGAAATTAAATCTTTGATCGAAAAATATTGGCATGATAATACTAGAATTTCATCTAATGCTAGAGATGTTTTAAAATTAAGGGTGGGGTCCAAAGTTCGCGATCCTCACCCAAAACACCTATTAGATACAACACAAACTGAATTTTATAGAAAATTTCGTAGCGATTCAGTGTTACCTGGTAATATTAAAATAAGTCAAGGTCTTTTGAAAAATGTAAACCCTGGTATGTAAAAATTAATAAGCAATGAATATCTTGTTGTTGTAAAATCATGTTCAATTTCGTTATTTTTATGATGTTGTTCGATATATACGTTGTACCTTGCATACTAACATGATTATAGAGGATTGTGGTATTGATATGCCACCTAAAGCAATAAGAGAGTTTATTTCAGGTTTGTTTTGTGAAAAATCTAATGATAAATTATTTTATTTAAGTTCTTGTATTTACTGGACAATGCATTAAGCGTGAAATATCTCATTTTAAAAAATTGTTTGCATGAAAGTGTGATCCTTGATTTATGGACAACAATTAGTAGATGTCAAAGATTTAGGAATGGGCTATATTCTTTGAGATGGAAAAATAGAGCATTGATTTAGTTACATAAAAGTTAGTGTGCATTACATTTATAGAGTGAATTTAAGAATGGTGTGCAAAATATGTCATGCACTCTGAACTTGTATAGATGGATTGATGACCCAATTTGTATGTAGAAACATTCAATTAATTTTCTGCACTTTGGTGGGTTGATTTTGGGAGAATTATACTCTCTCTCCATAAGAGGAAATTCAATCTCAATGTATTATAAATTCAATGCAAGTAGCTATATTTGTCCACATATTGTTTATGAACGCTCTGGGATGATATGCTTGGGGATGATAGAAAAGTTTTGAGGAGTATCATTTTTATTTGAGTGACAATCGGTTACACTCGTCAGAGTTTGTTCAAAACTGTTTTAGTATATTTTATAGAAATTTAAGAGAAAGAGGAATTCATATGAAAGAACACCTCATATAGTCAGATAATTGTACGGGGCAGTTCAAAAATGCTCAAATGTTCTATTGGTTAAGTAGGGTTCACAAGGAACTTAATGCCCAACATATGTGGAGTTTTTTTGAAGCTGGGCATGGTAAAGGAGAACATGATGGAGCTGGTGCGTGTGTCAAAATAATTCTTGCTAGAGAACAATTAAATTCGAGGATTTAGTAAAATGTAAAGATGCACGTGAGATTGTGGATTGGTGTAATAGAAGATTATCTGCACCTGGTTCGAGTGATTACTCTACAGTTCATTGATTCTTTTGGCTGGTGGAAGAAGAGAACATTGTATCTAGAGTTGATTGTGAGACAATCAGTGGATCTACTAAATGACATCCATTTAGGAGTGCAACAACAAGCACATGAACTATTTGAACAAGGGAGCTTGCATGTTTTTGCTAGTTTTGTATCTCAGGAGATTGGGAAGCATGTGAAAATACATAATGGGTTGAACAGTGGGAGCAAAGATCGTTGACACCTGTAGAAGCACATAATCAATATGAAAGAACTATTGAATAAAATGATCAATTGTTTGCATCTGAAGATTATGACCGTGTTTCAGACCTTATACAAGAAGGTACTTTTAATTCAATTTATTTCATTTTATTTCACTTTATTAAGTTATTTTGTAATACTAAATTATTTATATGGATATGCACAAGTTATTATATTGAATTTTGTTGGCATGGCATGTGTATGCTATTATTGCACCTGAGGGGAATGAAGAGCAAACCGAATATTGGTTGGCTCATTGTGTGGAAACTAAACATAAGTTGATAACACCTCGAGAAGATGATGATGGCTTTTATTATCCAACAGGTACGGTGATCCCCTTAAGACACCTCCTTAAGCAAATTTTGATAACAAGTTTTAGATACTCTTAAGCAATTTTTAGAACAAGTCTTTGATCCCCTTAAGAAAATTTTGAGAACTTATTTATTGATGGTTTTGAACATATTTCCAATAGGATGGAGTGGTGGTTGTTAGCGCAGCTATGAAAATACTTGAGAAGAAAAGAATGGTCTACCTGCATTCCAAAGAGACTATGAAACTACATAAAAAGGAAATATTATACATTATTCACATTAGGTGGTGGCAACAAATATAAAACTAGAGTGGTATCGTGGAAGACCTTCAAAAAAGTGCTATGGTCAATTTCTATGGAAGAGCATGAGGAAATCATAGATGCATTACAAAAAGAGAGGATGTAGATGGTACAATGGAATAAGTAAATCTGAGTAAATATAGTTTTAGTTTGTTTACGTACTTTTAAATACATTCATCCCCATGTTTCGACAGTAGGTCCAAGTGTGTTATTAGTTGAAATTAGTTTAAATTGTCCTTTTATACATCCTTAGGCATAATCACAAAAAGGATCTAGTCCGTGCAGATTCAACCTGGACAACATGGAATACTTGGTAAAAATAGGTAATTATTAGTTAAATTATATTTAAATACATGTTTTGATTACATATTGATATTTCTTGGACATTAATAGTTAAAATTGATTTATTGTCATTTTTTGTATCCTAAATCCATCATTGCATTGATCACTTACTTTGAAACAAAAAGGAAAGGATTCCTAGATTCAACCTACAAACATGTGTGGAATACTTTTAAATGCAGGTACTTGAGTTCTGTACATATAGATAGTTTTATATAAATTAAAATATGTATGTTTTGATGATTTCATTGATATTGCTTGTACCTTTTTGATATCAGGTGGTGTGAAGACCTACTACATTCTAGCCATGAGTTTGAGATGTTCTTGAGATGGCATATCCAAATTTTGTAAACATCATTTTGAGATGACATATATGTACATACATACTTACAAAATTAAACATGCTCTATGTACTTCTATGTATCAAATCAATATTCTATATATTTTGTTTTGTTAAATGTGCATGTTTTCCTACTTTGAAACTTTTATGTCTAATTGTATAATCACTAAATATCTTATATTATTGTTCATAATCAATTATATCCTTAAGACGTATTATGACCCCTTAATACATCCTTAAGAAATTCTATTATGACCCCGCCAAGACGTCCCTTAAGACCCCTTAAGATGGTGTTATGACCTTTTAGACATCCCTTGAATACCCTTAAGACATCCCCTTAAGACCCCTTAAAACATCCCCTTAAGACATTCTTTTATGACCCCTTTAGACATCCCCTTAAGACCCCTTAAGAAATCCCCTTAATTAAGACATTCTATTATGAACCCTTTAGACATCCCCTTAAGAACCCTTAAGTCATCCCCTTAAGACGTATTATAACCCCTTAAGACATCCCCTTAAGATGTTCTATTATGACCCCTTTAGACATCCCCTTAAGATGTCATTATTTGTTTTGACAACTTATAAATTAGTGCTAGATGTTATTATTCATAGAATTTATTAATTCTTTTATTCTCTAATCTTCTATGGTATTGTTTATTTCTTAAAATTTTATCCTTTCTGGTATATAAATAGATTGCTTTTTGTTGTGTAGTTTTTGCACACACGCCCCACTTGGAGTGGGGACCCTCTTTTTGAATGTCTTTCGGCCTTTGGTTTCATTGGACTTATCCTTTTGAGGTCTTGACATGTTGGTCTTGCTAGCTTTAACCTTACCTTGAGGCTTGAATTGGTTGAAATTGAGTTTTTGGAAAAATCCGGGTTTTCACCTAACTCTGGGATTTTCTGTCTCTGGCGGATTTTCCCGGGCCCTGGCTCTTTGTCTGTCTCTAGCTGGATTTTCCGAATCCGGGTTTCTACCATATCCCGGGATTTTTCGATTCGAGTGGATTTTCCCGAACTCGTAAAATCTGAACCCGTCATTCCCAGTTTACGGTTCCACTTGAAATTTGCGTTTCCGCGTATCTTGGGATTTTCCGAAATTCCGTCTCGGGCTCGGGTTTCCAGTTTTGTCAGAAGTGTCTTGTCGCACATTAATGACCAGGGTACCTTTGCTCAGACAGGTATATGGTCAGATTTAGGGCATTTTAAACGTCATTCTGATTTCATCCATTCACCTGTTGATTGCTCTGGCGATTAAGAGTTTCATCTGAGCTTTGAGGATTGATTTGGGTTGTTTGTGTGTGGATTGATTGGAGCGTTGCTGGTTAAAGTTTTCGTTGCTTGGGCGCGCTTGTTTCGTGGTTTCTTCCTCGACCTCGAATTTCCTTCGCGTTGATCCATGGTAGGTTGTCGCTGGCCCTTTCATTTGTTTACATGATGATTGAGTGTTTTTGCACTGAGTGATGATAATTTCGGGTCGGCCCTTGCTTGATTATGATCCCGTATTTATAGAGTGAGGGTTTGACCCATTTCTTTGAGAAACCATATTATTCGTGCCCTGATAAGCTTGTATTTGCCTATTAAGATAGCAGGTGCATCCGTTTGAGGGGTCTGGGTTTGATTATTTACCCTCTTAGTACGAAATCTGCCATATTATGTGAAGTTAGGGCTTTCTTGGTGCTCGGCCTAGAACAGCGAATTTGTGACGATTTTAATGGCGGGAGGGTTTTTTTATCCGAATTAGGGCATCGTTGATTCGGCATAAGAATTCATCATTTGAGAGCTTTGGGAAGTTGAAATCCTTTGCACTCTGAATTTTATTGATTATCATCAATTCCTGGACTATTGGGATCTGAGTAGAAAAGATTACATGATCATTTAATCGCCAGTGTGTGGGTTGTCCTTCGTTGGGTTCCCAAGGTGTCCGCGGAATTCCCGCGCACCCGGATTTTCCCGGTTCAGGTTTATTCCGCGAATTGGAGTAACTTCCGAAACATTTCTAGTTGTCCGTGAAAATCGGTCCCGTCCGAATTTTTTCCAGTTTTCCTGTCCAGCCTTATGCTTTTTGATTTTTCGAAGATAGGATTAATGGAACAAACACTAAGTGCCTATTTCCTGTTGCTAATGAATGAATTTCATGATTATCTTATGATCTTTGTCCGTACTAACAATTTGATGTCTTGGCCGCCAGAGTCCGTCTGGGTTGGATTTCCCCGAAATTCCGCCCCGACTGGATTTTCCCGATTTACATGATTTTCCTGGACTGTTTCAATTCTCCGGATCTTCAAGGATTAGCAGTTTGCGATGGATTTTGATTGCTTTATATGATTTTATGCTAATCTTTGGGTGGAATATGCGTAATAATTGAATACTAATGATATCTTTTGTGAGTGCAGACTGAATCAAGCAAAGCTGCTGCCAGAAAATCTAAGGGTGGCACGGAGGGGTCATCCATTTATGAGGCAGAGCGATTAAGATTGGATATCAAGAGTCAGCTTCCTGAGAGCAGGATATCCTCCGTATGGTCCGAAGTGTCTAATACTAATGTTGGGGCCTGGAGATATGAAGAATTTAAGCAGAGGACAGCTGAGAAGGACCTATCAGCCCTAAGGAATGGAATGATGAAGTCTGGACTTGTGCATGTGGCTGGGTTCCCTCCGGCAATCCAATGTTATGAGCTGATTCTGGAATGTGCTAGGCAGTACGATTTTGACACGCAAAGGGTGGTCAGCACTGAGGGAAGGGTTTTGGCCAACTTCAGTCTGGTCTCTATTACTCAGGCCTTTGGCATGCCTGACCTGCCTTCGGTGTGTGCTTTAAACATAGACACAACAAAGACATATTATGAGAATGAGCCAGTCAAGGATCAACAGATAATCAACTCTTGGTTGGAGAAGCCGAAGTCACATCATTCTAAACTACCCAAACAGTTGCACAGAGTTAAGTTCAGGTCGGATGTTTATGATGCCATAACTTTTTTGAGCAGAGTGGCTGGTTTGAAGATTGCCGGAGTATTGGAGAGTTGGATGGTCCATGTGATCACCAAAATGGAGCAGGGAACTAACTACCACTAGGTCGGGCTCATTAGCTTTGAAATTGATAAGTAGCTGAGGAACGTCTTGGAGACCAAGAAATTCACCATGTCCTCATATGTGGTGTATGTACTAGCTAGATTCTACCCATACAGGGGTTTGAATCCACGAGGGACATTGGGTCAGGACATAATCTATGAAGTTTACCCAGAGCTGCATTTAGGACACAAGGCCTACAGAAGGGCTAATGATGCATTCACAATGCATATTACCCGGATGCTACAAAATGCAGAGAACATGAGATTGTCAGATGGAGCCAAAGGGCTAATAAAGAATTATGGGGCTTGGTTTATCCAATTTCCCACTTTCACCTACATTCAGATTGATGGATGTCCGGTTGCTCCATATAGGTTACCTCGGTATTCTAGGCTCCCTGTGGAGGCAATCAGACAATATGATCCATAGGATACCTGGTACAGGACCACGCCTATGAAGCTATGAAGGACAGGTCCATCGAAGAAATCAATTGGGATGAAGGAGAGGTCACGGAGTTGGAAGACCTAATGGCCCCGATCATGAAATTTACCTCCTCTTGGTTGAAACATAAAATTTGGGAGTTGGAAAGTGAGAAGGTAACTTGTACCTTCGATTTGATGGGGAATCTCAATCCTATGTCCACTTTTGAGGAATCCAGGGAAGATGACCCCAAAGGGAAAGCTGCAAAGACCTCACCGTTCAAGATAAAAATCAGAGGACCCAAGGAAAGTGGGCTTGGAACAAAAAGGAAGCCAAAAGGGAAAAGGAGGTGGCAGACTTTGAAGCTTAGTAAGTCCTCTGATGAGGAAGGATCAGAAAAAGCAGAAGAGGAGGATGTTCCTCCACCACTGAAGAAGGCAAGAACAACAAGGGTCTCCAAGAAGAAGGTCCAAGATGCACCTAAAGATGAGCCTCTGATTGTAGATGTGGAGAGTTTAGGGGGAGAAAAGACAAGAGTTTACACGAGGAGATCTAGGACTCCCTCTCTGAGGGACACTGTGCAAAAGGCAGATCCTTCACCAAAATCACCAACCGCAGAACCATCCAAGGCTGTTTCTCCTCCACCAAGTGCACCTGAGCTGGAAATTCCGGAGGAACATGAAACCAGCGGAGAGGCAGAGCCCTTCAAGGAAGGGACACTCTTTGGTGAGGCATTGGAGCTGGGAGTTGAAGAGGAGGAAAGGCATACTTCCCCTTTGGTGATGTATGAGGATTCTCTGGAAAATAGCAGAGGTAGCGGATCCCCTGAGCAGAAAGAGGACGTCCCTGTTAGGACCCCATCACCTGTGCAGCTAGAGATGGAGCTTGAAGAAATCGATCAAGGTGAGCAGCTCCCTGAGGAAGAGGAGGATAAGGCAACTGCAGAAGAAGAAGAGAAAGCGACAGAACAGCCGGAAGAAACAAGGACAGAAGAAATCCGGGTAGAGCCTGCAGCCCCGGACTGGCTTGAAAAAGAGCTTGCAAGAAAGAAGTAGGTGGTAGTCGAAGACACTCCCTTGGATTGGAATGAGATGCTGTCAAAAATCGGCAAAGGGAAGAAAATGAAGGCAACTAAGGTGGTTTCCAAGGTGGAAAGAGATGAAACAAATAACAGGGTTATCCACATTGCCACTCCTGCCGTGGATAAGACAAGAGAAGATGTCACCGGTCAAGATTACAACGTGCAAACGATCAACCTTGGGCCGGCATCCATGGAACAGGATATAGAAGAGTTTGAAGGGTCCAGTGCAGTGATCGTTGGCAGGTTGAGGAAGGAGACCCAGACCAAGCAGGAATTGAAGAAAGAAAATGAAAGGTTAAGGAAATGCTTGGAGGAGGTAATGAAACCCTTGCAGTCCCTCCATCCATCTTCTTCTGCCACTCCCGGATTTCTGCCCAAGGAAACTATCTCTGAGATTGAGAAAATGAAGACCTCTGCCCAAGCTACAATGGATTGGCTGAAGGATGTGCAAGCAAAGGGAGATGATACAATCAAGGACATCCTGCCAGTTGGGAAAGATGCAGTCCTTGCCAAGGAGTTGTTGGAGCATGTGATGTCCCAGGACAAGGAGGACATGGACCTCTTGTTGCAGAAATCCAAGATTATCATGGGGCATGGTAAGGAACAATTGGCTGCGGATGGAATTCTTCCTTCTTCCAGATTGGATGAACCTTGGGAATGGTTTGAGGCTCTGTAGATTAGGCAGAAGGCCATAAAGAAGATTCAAAAGCGGAAGAAACAGATTGATGGGGATCTTACTGCAGTATATGATGAATGCATTGCCTTCTTTGAGGTGATGACTGGAAGGAGGAAGATAGCTCCAAAATATTTGAGTCTAGAACAATTGAAAGAGTGGTGGCATGAAGTTTATGCCCCAGATTCTGAAAGTGTAATAACAGGCCATCAGCTTGATGATACAACCACCTACTTGGCAGTAATGGATAGATATCTGTCCGGCAAGGAAAATTGGGATAAGATTGTTGAACGGTCCAAGGAGGAGATTGATGCTATTAAATGCCGGCTTAGGGTATTACCTATGCCACTTGTCGCCGAGTTAGATGGAACATTCTTGAGGGTCCAAGGGTCATCGGTCCAGAGAAAGGATAAGGGAAGTGGTAGTTAATGCCTATTTTGAGATTTGTGCTTCCCTATTATCATAGGGCATGCATTGGACCAGACTGCATTGAGGATTGTGTCAAGGTCGACCTTGATGGTGAATGGCATTTAATGTGTGCCTTAGTTTGATTCTTCCTTGGCCGACTTGTTTTGGGCGGTTATTCTTATTTTGTAAAAATGTTTGGATGGGCCGACATGTCTTGAGATTTGATATAAAAGGCATTCTTGCCTCATTGTAAGGGGTTAGCTAGAAATTAGTAGAGATAAGCAAGAGCAAAAAAGAGCTAGAGTATTTTGTAGTAGGAGTAGTATTCAATCTTTTGAAGCAAGTATTGTAATCAGAACAATGGAATTGTTGCAGCATTTTGGTAATTCAATACAATTGAAGACATTGTGGGTTTTTTCCTGGTGAAATCTCTTCTGTTATCTTATCTTGCATGGTTCTTATTGTTCTATCTCTCAAATTGCTTGAAGATTTAGGGTTTAATGTTCAGAATTGAATTAGTTTTAATTTGGTGAATGATGTTTATGATTTCATATTTGGAATGTTTGTAGCTATCTTTGGTCTATACTCCCAGTAACTATCTGATTGTAGTAGGCTGGTGAAGTCAACCTGGGCCATATATTTAATATGCTTAAGTTCGATTGTAGATGAATGTCTATGATTTGAAAATCTGTATACCTCAGAAGATTGCACCGTTCTTATAAGATTGCATTGTGGGTTGATCAAGAACTGGTTATTTGAGATAGGTTCATTCCAGATATGTGTCACTTGCATCGTTCATTCTAGGAATAGTTTAGATTTTATCAAATCCTTACACCCTTATCTTTTGCTATTTCTTTATTATCTGGTTAAATTTAGGATTTAAGATCATCAAATTGCAAGATCTGATAAGTGGAAAGATACAGTTTTCTTGTAGTAAGGTCCGATTGTGATTACCAACATTTTCACATAATCATCTGAGTTATTTATGCATTGTTATGACCTAACATCCAAGAGACCTTGGGGTAATTTTTAGTAATTTATTGTTGAGAATAACCTTTCAAGAGAGATAGAATATTGCATTATGTCTGAGTTGTTGCTGTGCAGAAAACACCATCAACACTTTTTTTTGTAAATTATGATTTATTGACTGATTATTGATTGACGTGAATTGAATAAGTTCATTGAGTAATTATCGCTATTTATTGAATGCACATATAATGTATATCATGTATGAAATCACTAAATTTGCAAAGTATAAATATTAAAATGTCCTATATTAATCCATGTATGAGATCACTAAACTTCACATTAATGTCTTGACTATGAACATAAAATGCATAAATGTACATGTGTAAATTAAAATTTCAAACAATAATAAAGTCCATAATTTATGTAACATATTAAGTGCATGAAACCAATATATT
>VDFB02078739.1:0-23819 GCA_007258455.2 Sequoia sempervirens | reverse complement strand
TTGTACAATGTAAAAGGCTCCTTTTTTTCTTCCGTGTTTTTCTCCAAGAGGCCATATGAAATTTTTGAGGTGAATTTGTTTCACTTTTGGTACTTCATATTTTTTAATTGACAATTTTAAATTTTTCTCAATTTTGATACATTAATTCTCAGTGTTCCATGGGGTTTTGGGGATGGGGATGAGGGGATGGTAGGAGACGTGTTTCGAGGACGCGGGGATAGGGGATCTAAATTTGGGGGCAGTAGGGGGATGGCAGGGGGACAACGGCGGGGGGCCGGCAGGGTGCTGAAATACATATAGTATTTGAAAAAATAGTTATAAAGAGATGTATAAGTATAAGAATTATACATCTTGGAGACAACTAGGAGTCCCCTAGACGTCTTGAGGACACCCCAACATCCTCAAAGTCCTAGCAGCATCTTGGAGACAACGACATTGGTGGTGGGATGGTGGCGTTGGTGGTGGGCTGGTGGGGGGACGTCCCCCCAAGTCCCCAAGTCTCCGAGACGTTTTCGTCTAGGAAACGCGAGGTTTTTTGGGGGGGACGCGTCCCCATGGAACATTGTTAATTCTTTTCTTTTTAATAATTGCAACTGAAATATTTGAACATATTCACCTTTTAATTTTTTAATATTTCGTGACTTTCATATTGTAATATTTTTCCTTGATAATTTCCACTTTAATTTTTTTAATTTTTATGACTTCCATACTTTAATAATTTTTTTCTTTTTATTTCTATCTTCTTCATTTCTAGTTTTTCTATTTCGTCCTCTTTGCCCAATTTTTGTTTGGAGTTTTATTTTTGTAGCTTGGAGTCTCATACAAGTTTTCCATGGCCACTTATAGCATTCATACTCGTAGCAAGATTCGATATATTGTAAATTGAATAATTTTTCCAGTAAGGGTGGATTTTGCATACCTTTCACTTTTTGGTTGCCATCAATGTACATACCGCCTCTTGCTTGATACCATTTCACTTCATCCCCTTCGATAGTTGGGGGTGTTGTCGGATTGTGGACTGCATGCCATTACATATTGGAAGTTGGTAGCGGAGGTGGCTTCTAGTTATGGTTTAACACCCATTGGATGATATCTTCATTGTATACAAAGCGTTCTGCCACAAAGTAGTTTTCAGCCATCAACACTGGCCATAGGTTAGGTCCTTCCTCTGAGTCTTTTGAATGTTCTTTTGCGTGCCATTCTTGGACGGTCTTCCTCTTCTTCTAGTCTTCATCCAATTTGTAGATAATATATCCTTGCCTCTGTCCTACATAAGGTGCTTTTAGGTGCCATCTACCATGTGACTTGATCCATTCTACAGGTGGTCCAAAGAGTGCATTTGTTAAATGTTGATGGATTCTTGGTACTATTAGTCCTTTAGGTTCTTGCAAAATTTGTTCTACCACTACGCTTGCAGGTCCTTTCAATCCTTTTGGTACTTGCATGTTAGGTTTCCCATTTGCCATCCAATCCACCATGTTGATACAATCTTTCAATATATGTCGTCCAAATTCTCTAGTTTGATAGCCCCATTATTAGAGATTTCTTGGATTTTAAAGAGATCGATCCATTTCACTTTGAACTTGCCTGGTTTAATTTTGTTATGATTGTTATACTTCAAAACTAGCTGTCCAGGTTGGATGTTCACTTATCAAAGATGTTTGTTTTGTCAATACTTCCTTCTTTTCGGCATCAGCTCCGTTGCCCATTGGGCGAGTACTCTTCATTTGTCTTGTTTGTTTAATTGGAACAACCATTCCATCAAACTCTCCATATCACCTAGACAGTTCTCAACAACAATCCTTAGGCTCAGTGCCATATACTCGGCAGGGACTACAACTTCTTGATCGTACATCAAGTGGAATGGTGTGTGGCCTGTCATCACTTTATATGTCATATGGTAAGCCCATAGTACAGTTGGCAACTTCTCTTCCCAACTAGCTTCTTTGATGCCGCATGAATTGCCAATGATGGAGATGAGTACTTTATTTGTGGACTCTGCCTATCCATTCACTCTCAGGTAGTATAGGCTTGATCAGTTATGAAAAATGCAAAACTTCGTCATCATCAAATGAATGATGTAGTTTATGAAGTTCCCTCCCTTATCATTGGTGATCTATATTGGAATGTTGTACCTTGTGACAACCTTCTCATACATGAATCTCGTTGTACTGACTGCAATGTTGTTTTGTAGTGCTCGAGCCTTCACCCATTTTGTTAGGTACTTCGTGGCAACAACTATGTATCTGCACCGGTGTAGTTGGTTGACTTTTAGTGGACCAATGAATTCAAGTCCCCGCCTCTCGAAGAGTTCTTCGAGTTGAGATGGGAATGACATGTAATCTCTCTTAACGTTTTGCCAACTCCCTAGCAAGTATCACATCCCACCACCCATTCTCAAGCATTAGTGTGCAATTTCGGCCACCATAGACCCGCCAATAGGATTTTATGAGCTGTAGCATCCAGTCCCATATGTCCTCCAGCCAACCTTTTGTGTGCTTCTTTAAGTACTCTTGGGATTTCCTCCTCCATGACACATTGTCGTAGTATATGGTTTGACCCCATTTTACGATTTGGAAGGTTTTACTCTTAAAAACTAGTTTCCTTCTCTCCCCCGATGGCATTTCCTTGGGAAATGTAGAGGTGGAAATGTATTCTTCAACACTCTCTTACCATGGAGGTAGTGTTGCAATTTGAAATAAGTGGGGAAGTCTTCATTTACTCCCTCTAGAGGTTCACCTGACTTGATCCTGGATAGTTGATCGGCGATGACATAGCTCTTCCCTAGTAGGACGATAATAGTGAATGCAAATTCTTGTAATAGCAGGAGCCATCTACTCACTCGTCCTTGGGTTATTGGCTTGTTCACTAGGTACATAAGGTTCTAGTGATCGATGTAGAATGTGAATAGTGTTGCCAATAAATAATGTTTGAACTTCTGTACGGCATAGACCATTCCTTGCACTTCCCTCTTTGTTGTACTATAGTTCTTCTTTACCTTTGACAATAATCGATTGGTGAAGAATACTGGGCGGTCTAACCCTTGTGGTCCCACTTGTGCCAATGTTGCTCCAATTGCATAGTTTGATGTGTCGACGTGTATGTGGAACTCATTATTCTAGTCTGGGTATTGTTGTGACCTTTTCACACATCACCCCATTCAAAATGGGGACCCCCTAATTTTCGCTTCGTTCCTCGTCTTTTGGCTTTGGTTTTGTCTCTCCCTCTCTTTCTGCTGTCTGCCTCTCCGGGGATGTGTCCGTCATCGAGCTTAAACGTGAAATTTGGCCAAGTCCATAGAATTAGGGTTTGTACTTTCCTGGTCAATCCGAAATCAAATGAAGTGAATAAATTAAAAGCAGAGCTTAACATTGATGTCAGTATGCTTCCAACAGGCTCTCAGCAAAATTTCATCAGATTCCAATAACTTACTATTTTTAGTAAGTGTGCAATTCAGAGCGTTCCGTTAGCATTCTTGAAGTTTTGACAGTCACACTGCATCCAGGACATGTCAGGCTGCTCGTCTGCAAGTTTTGAGTGTGAACAGACAACTTACTATTTTTAGCAGTTCGGCTTCCAGAGCAAATTTTAGGGCCTATATGCAGAGTTTTTCAACGCATGTCTGGAGATTCCTTCTGGGTTTTCAGAGACCTTCGCGATGGTGTAACATGCAAGGTGAGATAACGACTTTCAAAGTTCAGCCTTCAGAGGCTATTTTTAGGGTTTGCATGTCAGGATTTTCTTTGCATGTCTACATATTCCTTATGGGTTTTTTGAGAGCTACGCAGTGATGTGACATGCAAACAGAGATAATCACTTATTCAGGAACTTACTATTTTTAGCAGATGCATTCCGGCAGCCGCCTCCCAACACTTCAGAATCACAAACTGATCGCAATGCAATAGAAACGAGGACAAATGGAGGTCGTTTGATATGCATGCAAGTCCAATTAGGGTTTCCAGCTTCGGGACCCAAAAAGAGGGGTAAAAAGTCAAAATTTTCAAAAACCAGTGTATCCCACTGTGATTAGCATCTTTCGAGCTATCCGCTAGTAAAATTTGAAGGCAAACAGAGCACTTACTATTTATAGTAAGTCATTTCGGAAACTGGCTAAAAATAGTAAACGAGCGGCAGGCGCCGGTGTCAACAGGCAGGTCACGTGGTGAGGAGCTTGCCATTCGAATTTCAAGTCAAACGGAGTTGGGGAAGTCTTTGAAACGAGCAGTTACTATAAATAGTAAACCACCTTCAGAAATGGGCTAAAAATAGCAGGCCGGCTCAGAATGGCAGTGTGAACAGGCTGACGAGGTCATGAAGGTCCAGTGTTTAAAATTTCAAATCATTCTAAGCTTCAGAAGTGTGGAAATCAGAGGACTTACTATAAATAGCAGGACATGGAGAAGCTGGCAGAAGGAAGGAGAAAATGCCTAAGTCTGGAGATAAATCCACCTCCTACCCTCAGATGCGCCCAAGGTCAGCTGGCAGTTGGCAAAATTTTCCAAGTCAGAATTCATGCTTCATCACCTTCCAAATGCGCCCTCATCCTCAGCTGGCTGGCAAGTGGAAAAAGATTCTAAGTGTTATATCCTCCTCAGCATACAAAATGCGCCCACCTTAACTGGAAAGCAAGAAAATTTTCTAAGGCATGAAAATATCCTGCTGGACATGCTAAATGCGCCCAACTTGCATTCAAGATGATTGAAAAATTTCTAAGTGTTGGAATATCCTGCTAAACATATCAAATGCGCCCAACTTGCCTTGTGGTGGTTAAGAAAATTCTAAGTCAAAGTTTTATCCTGCTCCCTAGGTAAAATGCGCTCTCACCTCAAGTCAAACATGAAAAAATTTCTAAGTGTGGGAATATCCCTCACCACCTTCCATATGCGCCCTCAAGGGATGAAGAATGAGTATGTTCAAAATATTCTAAGTGAAGATGCTAATCCTCCTCCTATGCCAAAATGCGCCCACTTTAGGGAGGAGTTGCAAAAAGTTTCTAACATGTTTTATCCTCCACTACACCCTAAATGCGCCCAAGTTTCAAAGGTGGTCATGATGTTGAAGTTAAATCCTCCTCACATACTAAAATGCGCCCAAGATTAGCAAGGAAGTCAAAGACAAGTCAAAGCAAAGGTGGCATTTGAAATTTCATCCTCCTCCCATGCTCAAATGCGCCCAAGAGAGGGCATGTAAGGACAAAAACGAGGGAGCTGAAAGGTCACATGTTGGGCGTTGAAAGTCTATCCTCCTTCACACATGATTTGCGCCCATCCTTCATGACACATGAGATGCGCCAAGTGCAAAATGATATGAATAAAGATAAAATAACTAAGGCGTGGAGATAAGTCCTCTTCAAGTATGAAATGCGCTCAAGGGAGATGAAGGTTGCTAGGTGTTGGAACTTAAAAAGAAGTATATTCCTCATGAAGTGTAAAATGCGCCCAAGGCAATGGACATTAAATCTTCTAAGTGAATTTCTTCACCACAGGAAGAATGAATTGAAGAATAAAAAAAAAAATTCTAAGGCAAAATTCAAAAGTGCTAAGTGATTTAAAAATTTCTCTAAGGCACAAAATTTGGCTTCCTTAGGAAAAATGCCTAGGTCTAGTGAAGTGATGAAATTTTCCTGGACACGAATGAATTTGCCGGAAATGAAGTCAGATGATGCCAACTGCACAGGGTTGATGAAGATTTTCAAGCTAGAGCAAGGAAATACTCACAGGGATGAAGAACTGGAATAGATTTGTCGAAAATATTTTTTCTAAGGTTGAAAATCAAAAAAATTAAATGAACCCGTTCGTTGTATACCCATGAATTCGACGCGTTCTGAAGAAAATTTTCTTCTGGGTATTGAGGATTGTCAACGAGGAATGGATTTTAGTGTCTTCTACACTTCGCCAAGGCTTTCAGGATGGAGATTTTGATCGGCACTTGAAATAATGATTTTTCCTAAAGGAAATTCAAATTTTCTAAGGCAAAATGGATAAAATGTGTTTTCAAAAGGAAAAATGCTTCAGATGATGAATTTGAAGTTGACTGCCTAGGTGAATTTGCTCAAATTCTTCGTGATGATAATCTTCTTGAGCCAGAGTTGAATAAAATCAAAGTCGTCAACGACTCAGCTGATGAAATGAATTGTGATACGCCCTTGAGGAAGATGAAATTTGTCTAAGGCATGAAGAATGTGAAGCTAAAGTGAAACTCGAATATTAGGATGAAGGTGTCGAGATGGCATGCAGATGTTGAAAAGTTATGAAGAATGAAGGGTTTCCTAGAAGAGAAATGTTTCGGAGGTCACTCAAACCTCAAAGATCGGAGCATGAAGATCAGGTAAGTGAGGTAAATTTATATCATGAAGTGTTCTGATGCTCTTCCTTTTATCTGTTTTGCAGGATGAATGTGGAGGCCAGAGCACAATGACTTGAAGTGATGAAGCACGATGATATTACAACCTTCGAAGTAAGATAAAGTTATGAGTTTCGCATGAAAGAAGAAAAGTCGCAAGAAATGGCTAAATGTTGAGACCTAGTATATGCCCAACCCAGGTGGCAAGAAGAAATGTTTTCAAAGTCTAGGATGGGAAAAGATGAAGGCCCAAAGGTTAGAAATGATCCTCAAGTACTTCAAGGTTGAAGAACAACATCAAGAGGAAAATCATTGTTGAGCAGAAGAATGAGGTTGCAGTCTTGGAATTTCAAAATGAGAACGTGCATGCCATGCCAAAAGTTGAAGCTGTTTGATCAAGTTTGCAGTCCAAGAAGTTGAAACAATGTGAACACATTTCAAAACAGGAATCTTCTAGAAGATGGTGGCCATTAATTGCTTATTTATTGCCCCACTCCTTTTTGTGGTGGTTTTTAGGGTGAATCTTGTTTAGGGCTGAGGTGGCACGATCTAGGCCATCAAGCCGATTGTAATCTGAGCCGTCCGTTGGACTTGGCCAACTATAAAAGGGGGAGTCCCCCTCATTTGTACTCATTAGATTAGAGTTAGAATAGCAGAGAAGTAGAGAGAAATTGATAGAATAGAGAGTAGAATAGTTTGATTGTATAGTTTAGATTGAAAAGGAAGGAAAGTCTTCCCTTTGAATACTTTGTAAGAAGTTGTCGTGAATGCTTTCATAATAAAAGAATTTTTCATTGATGGTGATCTCTTCTTTGTTATGAGTAGTTGTCGAGGCTTCTTCATCCTTCCAATTCACATAGCATCTTGAAGTAGCTTAAAGTAAAGTAGATTTCATTTCATGCAAGTACTTAGTAATTGTGGAATGTGGTGCTCGATTTGAACAAGACTGCGCTTGTCCATACCACTAGCGAGCTCGCTAATGGTGGGTTCGCCCTGCGTGGTCAACTGGATTACTTTTCAAACTTAACTTCGATCGTGATTCATGTGTTTGTATGCATTGTCTTGATGGTACTTGCATGTTGAGTTATAATCTGAACACCTTTCGTTACTCCTCTGAAGATTGCACCGGTTTTGTGGAAGCTGTCCGAAGCGAGGCAAAGCGAAGCTCGGTTGAAGTTTGCAAGAATTGATCGCCATGTCCCACGCCTTAGAGTAGATTAGAACCTTCTTATCCCTACACTCATTTAAATTCAGTTCATTTCTGGTTAGAATTAGGAAACTTATGCTCACTTGCCAAATCATTCGAACCAAGTGAAACCCTTAATCTGCTGTCTACTATCAGCTGCTGAACAATTGTGTAAGTCCCCTCGTGATATCAGCAAAATCACAACGAACCAATTGAGGGTATCCTATTGCATTATCGGAACCTTGGAGTTGAAAGCATGAACTCACTCGCAATCTTAGCATGCTGAATACTTTGTTCAAGAGAGGGTAGAGTATCCGTTGGGAAACTTTATTCTGTGTTGGTGCGGTCACGAAAATCACATCAACAGGTATGCAAGGATCGGCGAGCTTATTAATCATACCTTCGGTTCATTAAAGGCCTTCTCCTTATCTTCTAGCCATTAGAATGGTTGGCCCTTCCTTATGAGTGCGTCAAGAAGGTAGGATATCTAGGCAAAGTTTTTTATAAATCTTCTATAATAACCGACATGATCCAAGAATGGATTTACTCCAGTGATATTTGGAGGTGCTTCCATTTGTACAATCACCCGTATTTTGTTTGGTTCGGTCTTGAGTCCAGCTTTGCAAACTGTGACCGAGTAGTTTGCCTTGAGGCACCATGGAACAACACTTCTTCGGATTCAATTCCAATCATGTTTCTTTGCATCATTCCATACATTCTCAGAGAGTGTAATGTCCCCTTTCTGACGGGAACACTTAAACCCACATCTTGCGTTCAAAGTATTCCTCAAAGATACATTAGAACGTTAGAGATTAATAAATTAGACATCAAACATGCCTATTACTCATTATGGACGATTCTCTTATAATATATTTCCTACGTGTATTAGATACTAACATCTTTCAAGATATCATTGATGGAATTCTATTATACCATTCATCATCATAGCGGAGTCGTTATGACTTATAAGGCTCAAGCACCATTATTTGCACAATCATAAATATATTATCTAAATAAGGATTATGTCATCATTTCTAATTGACTCAATTTATAAGTACATGTATATGTCTTTATTTCTATATAAATATGTATTTAAGTATTATATTTCAATATCAAGCCTATATCATTATTCATATATACTTATATAATTCTTATGTCATATTATTCATTATCAATTTTTATCGATCCTTATGTATGCATGATTAAATAATCATCAACCTTACCTGATGGACGCACAATCATTTAACCTTTCAACATATTACTTACTGTTCCTCTTTCATTCTCCCCTCTATTCGACTGTTCCTTCTTCCTTTTAAGCTTTGATTGATTGATGCCTTTAATTATATTCATTTTGATCAGTGAGATGTCTTTAATAAACTCGTTCTTATCGAATGCCCTAATCGGTCAACCCTCCATGAACACTGTAAGGTAGCACTTCATAACTAGGTCCTTATTATACAAATAATGTTTGTTCAGGTCCCTTAGTTGTGCGGATGGGTGAAGACAGTAGTTGATATCTCCAATAAGGCTATTGACCAGTGCCACGCCACCTACAAGAACATAAAAACCGTTCTTAATAAAGGCTCTATAAGATCTGCAACCCATGATACTACTTATATGTCCAAAGTCTCTATATTCCTAGCCATAGTGATGACGTTTTGGTTCCCTTCCATTCGATCTGTATATAGATTCCTCTTTTCCTGTGACTACTCTTTCCCTCCTCTTACTTCTTAACTCGTTCTACATAGTGAAGCCGTCTTTTTGTATTCCGTCGGCGATGATCCTTCAACGGTAATGCCTTGTTTTTTCCCAGCCATCCCTCTCCAGTGGTGATTTGTTCCTCCTTATATTAGGCACTGGGTGTGTCCTTCCCTCGTGTGTTGCTTCATTTTCTTGAGCCGCTTCATCCATAGGTCGTCTCTCTTATTCCCAACTAATGGTGTATTTGTTAGTGCCTGTGCTTTCTTTCGTTTAAATGTTTTATCATATATATTGTATTTTATATGTTATATATTTTCCATTTTATGGTTTCTATCGGTTAGCTTACCACAAGAGGTATTATATTTATAAATTGGATTTATTATAAATGTATTTATTTATCTATATTGTATTATAATGATTATTATAATAACTAAATATTTTATATTTATATTTTAGTATTTATATGATTGTTTATTTTTTTATTTCTATTTATTTGTAATTCACCTCTTTATTATTATTTATTTTTTTGGTGTCCCATTTCAAGGACATGACATAGAGCCTTTAATGCATGTCTTGGTCACTGTAGATCGACTAGTCATCCAAGAATGCCTTAAAGTTTCCCATTGACATTTTGTCGAATATGTGTTGAATGATTCTTTGAAAAGTTGTCAGAGCATTGCATAGACCGAACGACATTTGATTGTATGCATACACTCCGTCTTCGACTATGAATGTAGTTTTCAATTTATCCTCCACGGCTATGCTTATCTAGCTATAATTGAAGAACCCATCCATGAATGAATAATTTTGTGGCCAGCCACCTCTTCTAGTATGGAGTTAGCGAATGGGATTGGAAATGGGTCTTTTATAGTTACTTCATTTAGGCTTCGAAAATCCACACATATCCGAATTTGTTCAGACTCCCCTTTTAGTGATATGATTATAGGAAAGACCCAATCACTGACTTCAACCTTGAAGATTATTCCGACTTCCAACATTTTTCGATTTCCTCTTGCACCTTTGCAACATGATTTTTGTTCATTCGGTAGGGCCACTCTCATGCAGGTTGTGCTCCTGATTCCAGAGGGATTCTATGTACACATAGTTCTGGAGGTATGCCTTTCAAGTTCTTGTATGTCCAAGAAAAAGTATCCTTGTATTCGGTGAAGATCTTGAATGTTGCTGCCTTAAACATCGGATTCTTGTTGTCTCCATCTAAGATCATTTGTGGGCTATTCTCTTCTCCTTAGTTAACCTTCTTCATTCTTGGTTCTTCGTACTTAATCACCTTGTCTCATTCAAAAGTATGAGCTGGTGTGTCATCCACCCTAGCCATTCCCTTGTATTCTTCGTACTTCGGAGGAAATGTCTGACTTGTTAAGGCTTTGTTCTCTTCTCCTTTAATTTGCTTGATTTGCAACATATTGCAATCATGCTGGAACACTTCATAGTCTTCCATTTGCCAGTGGAAAAGTCCATTGAGTGAGTTCGTTTTGTCCTCCAAGTAATGGTAAAGGTCAAGGACACCTTCGCCATTTGGTTCCATAAATCTTCTTTCTTCACCTATTCCTGATTTAGCTCCTTTCAAGTCCGAACCTGACAATGCCATCTCTTTTCTCACTGCTTGATTTCTCAAGTCAATCACGTACTTCCTCCTATTTTTTTTATGGAGAGTGTATTTCGTTTCCATTTATGGTCAGCCTTGGTTGCAATCAACCATCCTCTCCCAAGTAATGCATTGTATGCCTTTTTCTCCAATGGAATGACCACAAAGTTCAATAAGAACGGCTGGGTTTTGATTGTCACCTTTTGCGCCATCAACGTTTTCATTAGCTTGATGCCATGTTGGTTGACGCCCACCAATTGGAATGTCGGTGGCCAGAGTGTTGGCTTCCCAAGCACTTCCATGTATCTTCGGGCAGTACGTTGACTCCTGATCCTCCATCGACAATAGTGTTTGTTAGGATATTCCCCCTAATTCCCATTTGAACGACAACCAATTTCTTTCCTATGTTCATCATGAGCAGCATTGGGTCGATGACTTGTTTTCCCTTGGGCTATGGCTCTACTTCCATGCCTTCTTGTTGCCAAGTTTCATCATCGTTGACCATGTTTATAATTGCCACTCTTAGTTGTGGCATGGTTTGGAGTAGGTCTATTACCTTGATTTGTATTGCTGTTTGTAGTATCTTTCTTACAATGTTCTTTTTTGACTCCAATCGCAATGAGGTACTTGCAGTTTCGTTAGAGGTTCTTCGTTCTTTCGCCATCGCCTATTCTACTTCGGCTTTAGCTTCTCAGAGTCGTTTCTTTTGCATATGAGGGTCTGGATATATTGCCTTCTTTGTTTGTGCTTTGATAATTGCCAAAACTTCCTCGTCTCACTCCTCCACATCTAGCATGTTAATGCCTTTTTGCTTTGAGCAATCGATGTCTTCATGATCACCTGGTCCACACCACTTGCACAACATCCCCGTTTTGTTTTGGTTGCTTTGGCATTCTCTCGCGAAGTGACCCCACTCATTACATTTTCGACACTAGATCATTAGTCTTCCCTTCGCATCATACTGGATTCTACTTCTTGATCCACTGTTATTGAACCGATTGTTATTTCCCTGTTTGTTTCGGTATATGCTAGGAGATGCATCAGTGTTATTGTTTTGTGCTTTTGGGGGTGTCGTTGGAAGGGTTGATTGTTCCCCTTGGGTGAAGAGCACTTGTGTGCTTCTTGTCTTCAAATTGTATGGGCATTCCTTGATGGATGTCCCATTACTTGGCAAATGTTGCAGAATAATTTTTCGGACAACTTGTTTTCATATGACCTTCAACCTTGCATTTGGTGCACCACAATTCCTTACTTTGTACTTTCCTTCCCGGCTTTTAGCTACTTCATCATTCTCATCATATTCTTCCTTAAGGCTTGAAAAGTCTTTGATTCATTGTCGCTATTGTCGTTTATGTTCTCATCGTCATCCTTCATCCTCTTCCCTCTAGAAGATGCCTTATCTTTGCTTTCTATATCCTTCGCCTAATTGTAGGCATTGGGGTACAATGACAGAGGTATGACTTTCATCTTCTTCCTTAGTGAAGGAATCAATCCTTCGATGAACCATCTTTTCTCTAGTCCATCAATTGACTGGTTTTCTAGTTTGACCAATAATTCCTTGAATCTACGATTGTAGGCTCGTACATTCTCGTGCTTTCCTTGTTTGGTGTTGTATATCTCCACTACAATTTCATTGTCATCTCTCAACAGTTTGAATTCCTCCTGGAATGCTCCTTTCAATGCATCCCATGTATTCTTTTGAGTTGCTTCCAATTCATTGTACTAGTCAATTGCTATCCCTTTGAGAGTTGCTAGAAATGCTCTCACCGAATATGCCTTATTGTCCTGACCATTTGTGAATGTTTCACATGTTTTAGAATGTCTTACAAGGTACTTTGACCCATTTGAGTTTTAGCCGCTCTACATTCAGACTTGTTGGGGGAGTCACCATCTTACCTCTTTGTTGCGCCTTCTGTGATGGTAACCTTTTTGGATAGTTTTGATTCATGCATTCTAGTGCTTTCCCTACACTCTCGGGCACGCCGCAATCCTTTACTCGTCTCTTTTCAGCATTTGTCACCCTCGGGTTGCCTTCTGAGTCCTTTCGATGCTCCTTTTGTCTTGGTATTGTTGTGACCTTTTCACACATCGCCCCATTCAAGATGGGGACCCCCCTAATTTTTGCTCCATTCTGGTCTTTTGGCTTTGATTTTGTCTCTCTCTCTCTCTCTCTATTGTCTCTTTCTGTCGTCTACCTTTCCGGAGATGTGTCCGTCATTGAGCTTAAACATGAAATTTTGGCCAAGTCTGAAAATTAGGGTTTTGGACTGGGCCATCTATAAAAGGGGGAGTCCCCCTCATTTGTAAGACATTAGAAGATTAGATTAGAGGAGATATCAGAGAGTAGACATTTTGTTATAGCAGAGAGATAGTTTGATAGCTTAGTATAGTGTGGAGAAGAAGGAAGGTTTTCCTTTGAAAACTTTTGTAAGAGATTGTTGTGTAAAACTTTCATAATAGAAGATCTTTTCATTGATGGTGAAATTCGTCTTTGTTATGGATAGCTAGCAAGGTTTCTTCATCCCTTCGACTCCAAGTAGCGTAAAGTAGATTAAAGTAGCATAAGTTTCATTTCATGCAAGTAGATATTAGTCGTGGATTTGTGGTGTTGATCAAGGCAACTTCGTTTTATTCCATACCACTAGCAGCTTGCTGACGACGAGTTTGCTTTGTGTGGTCGACTAGAGAATTTTATAAGCCTAACTTCAGTTGCAATTCATATCTGGGTATGCGTCGTCTTGACGGTATCTTGGTGTCGAATTGTAGCTTGAAAATTTCTCGCCATCCCTTTGAAGATTGCACCAACTTTGTGTAAGCTGCCCAATGTGAGGTGGAGCAAAGTTCGGTTGAAGCTGTTGAGATTGATCCCACATCCCGTCCTTAGATAGAATTTAGATTTTCCTATCCCTATACTCATTTACATTCCGCACACTTCTGGTTAGTTTTAGGAAAGTTCATACCTCAAAGCCAAATCATTCGCATAAAATTCCCTTCCAATCATCCATTTACTGTTAACTGCAAAACCTTTTGAACAATTGTGTAAGTCCCCTCATGAAAACAACAATTCACAACGAACCAACTGAGGGTATTCCCAAAGCATTTCAGAACCTTGGAGTTGAACGTGCGATCTATCTCGCAATCTTAGCCCACGGAATACTTTGATCAAGAGAGAATGGAGTAGCCTTCGGACAACTTTGTTCTGCTGATTGGTGTGGTCACAAAAATCACATCAACAGGTATTTTCAGTTCTGATCTTCCAATGTTCAATTCTTTCATCAATCTTCAATCTAGCGTATGGTCTCTTCCAGACCGTCAATAGGTTTCCTCTAGCCTTCTCCTTTGCCCGACTGTATTAGTACGAATTGTTCTTGGACGGTCGGGTTGGCGGTCCCCTCCTTGCCTTGCCCTTCGCCCGATGGTGAATCTTCTTTGTCACTCAGCAATGACCCTTCTTCTTCTATCAGTGGGTCTGTATGGTTCTCTGGCGGTGTTCTCTTCATTTTTCGCTTCACCTGAGGTTGATTGTATGGATGGTTCTTTAGTTTGGTCGGTGAGGTCAATGTATGTTTCATCGGGAAGTGGTAAGTATTGGGCTATTTCTACCCACTCTCCCTTTGTACGTTCTCTTGTCTTGGCAATTCTCTTTCTCTCTTGACTATGGCTTTTGCTTATGCTTCGTCTTATGTTCTTGGGTAGGCTCAAGTTTTCCCTCAGAAACCCTTTGCCTTCTTCAACTTCACCCCTCAGTCAACATCGCCTTTCTCTTTGTTCTTTTATTCTTAAGGATCTTCTTATTTTTTGGTTTATTGATTCGTGACCGCTTTGTATTAATTTCTCGGTTTTATTCAAGGTTAAGGGCATTAATTCTTTGACGTATGTCAATGGTCAGTATCACATTCTTCTCTTTTGTTTCATTCTTTGTACCATTGTAGTATCTATTGCCTTCATTGTTCATGTTCTCTCTCAGCCCAAAGATCTTGCACAATGATGAAGTGACGTGCAATAAGTCTTGGCAGTCTATCGAGAAGATGATCAACCTCTGGGTTGACGGTTAGGTTATCCCAGATGGTAGCTTGAGAGACCTCTCTCCGAAGAGCTTCCTTTTGTACATGATCTCTTAACAAGATGTCCCAAAAATTCACCAAGTCTTGTGTCAACTCGTCTTCAATTTTGTCGTTTGCTTGCACAGGTTCTTCGGTTGGCTATCCCATTACATCACCATGATTCTCGTCTATGAGTTGTGTTTCTCCAAGGTTCATATCGGCAATGATGCCAAATGTTTACTTGGTAATGATAAATTGAATGATTAACAAAGAGTAAACGGAAATACATAACAATAATAAAGTATATCAATTACTCATAACAATGCACAAAAGATATGTCATGTATTCCTTCATTCATGGATATGCAATAATTACAAAATACAAAATGCATGTGGTCCCCAACTACAAGTGCAAACATACAATATATAGCAACGTTGGTTGAGAACGCCAACTGTTGGCAACTATCAAGTAACAACCAACCAACGGTCAGGGACTAATTACACATCAACTTTTTATTTATTTATTTATTTCTTGCCAACTACATAGGGTTGAGAGAATTCATAGGGGAGATCCAAGTAGCCCGGGTACACTAATGTTTAATGACCTCTTTGATGTATTGGTTGAGTACCTCTTTCCTTGGAAGGTGACAAGTGCATAAGGAGTATCTAAAGAGAGGATGTTAGTCCAAAGAAATTCCGATAGACTATATGAATAGATGGATCTTAGAAAACCAACAACACCAACATAGAGGCAATCTCCTCTAACAAATAGAGTTCCAAAAAAGGATATCTTTTGTAGGACAATGCAAAACCACCCATAGATCTTAGCTTGTGAATAAATCAAGTGAGTTTGAAGATGCTCTTGAGAGGAAGGGGTTAGACAAAATTCAACATAGACAATACACTAAGGAACCATTCATTTGCATTGAATCATACACTAAAGCATAATTGTCTAAATCCTCTCAAGTTGTGTCTAGTCAAAGAACCCAAACTAGGGCCCCAACCTGAGAACCGTGCAATGTTGTTGGTTTAATAATTGCATAAAAAAGGCACATCTTCAAAGGTATATCCTATAAATATACTTGGAAATGTGGGCATTCAAAAATAAAGAGCAAAGTTTGTCCCTTGCAAAGAGGAGATTGAGAGGTAGGCCAAAAGGAGAGACAAGGACTTGTAAACTAAAATCCTAGATAAGTATAATTAGTGATGTTGAAGACCATGACCATAGTATAACTCGAGTGGCCCCTTTGTAAAGGATGTGAAACTTGGAAAGAGCATCCTTGGTGGTGTTGAAGACCATGACCTTAGTTTTTAAAAAGGTTGATCACAAACTGGTGAAGATTAGAAAACTCAAAAAGTGTGTTGATCTATCTGTATAATCTATTAGGAGAATGAGAGTGGAGAACCACATCATCAACAAAGAGTAGAATAACAATCACAAAATGGTAAAGTAATTAACCATCATATGCATGGGTACATTGTCTAAGAAAATACTCAACACATTATTATAAATACGAAAAAGGGGCTGGTGATAGAGGGCAACCTTTCCTGACTTTAGTAGTACTCTAGACAAGCTCAAAGAGGCCATGAGGAGTCCATAAATGCCCAAAAACTATCTCATAGAGCCACATGTTGACAATAATGAGAGTATTAGAAATACCAAGGTCTTGTAGTTTCTAGGATAATAGATGCTATAGGAAGGAGTCAAAGCTTTCTTAATGTCCACAAACCAACAAGACTTTAGAAAACCAATGATGAGACTCCTCAATGATGGCACACAGTTTGAAAATGTGATCAATATTCTGGGTGTCCTTTTTGAAGCCAACTTGATCTGTAGCCCTTAAATTCTTGTCTTCTAGCAGCTTGAAAAATAACTTGTCCAATACTGTTGCTTAGAGTTTTGCAAATGTATAACCTATTAACCAATCATAGCTGTCCTATAATTATTTGGATTGGAGCAACTTTAGATTTGTGAATGGGGTAGATACTATGTTGTGACCAAGCAAAAGGGAACCTATAATGACAACCTCATTGAATGGATGTGAAATGAGGCAAGTGAATCCACACCATATTTGAGAAAATTAGCTTGGAGCCCTTTAGGATCAGCTGCTCTGTTGGAGGAAAGATTCAAATAACTCTCCAAGCACAACTTGTAGAAAACAAGTGAGAGGAGGGGAGAGGGGAGAGAGGTGATTCTAGTGGTAGGCTAATTGTAAGAGACCAGGTGTCTCTCAGCCCAAACCCTTAACTGGAAATGCTAATTTTTGTTTGTTTGTAATTTTTTGCGTTTTTGATCATTTTTGCAATAAACAAGAAAACTGCGATTTTGCTTTAAAATTCCTTAAAAATTCATAATAAATAAACAGACAATAAATAGGCATCAAAATTGCTCAGAAGATGAAGGCGCACATGTTTATAGATTTTCCAGAGCACATACAATGTATAAAATCGAACATATGAAGAGAAAATTACTTTTTATTCAAAAGAACCTGATTACTTGCAGCCACCAGAAGATAGATGAAAATGTATGGCTGAGTAAGAAGAACAATCTTCAAGCTCTAAAAATCAATGTTGAAGCTCCAATAATCCTAGGCGCACAAGATCCAAATGATAGAAGCTGAGGAAGAAGGCGTATTTCTTTGTGAAGGAAAAGTACGGCCTTGCTGGTACAAAGTACGGCCCCAGCCAGCAGTAGCAATAAATGGTACGGCCCAAGAAATAAATGCCAAAAGCCAAAACACTGAAACTCTGAAAAAGGCGATTCTTCCTGATGAATAATAGAACCAATACTGAATGACAAACTTCACTGTGATGCTCTGTATGACTTCTGGATAAAGCCACGCTGATGGACAATCTTTAGCGGGTATTTCACAGCCTCAGTATGTCAGATCTCGAAGAGGTAATGTTCTTCGAAATCGAATGTCTGTCGAAACCCTAGTTTCGCAAACCCCAATACTCAGAGAGAAAATAAGACATTGAATAATCATAACATAAGAGTTCGATTTGTCTTGGCAGTGTATATATACTCCTCTTAAGAAATTCGACCCAAGCATCCTTTTTAATAATCATTTAAATAATGATTAAATTCGCCTTTATTGACTTAGGAGAAAATAATAAATAAATGGCGTCCCCCTCTTAATGAATAAATAATTATTCATTGTAATAAATATCCCTCTTTATTATAAAGTATTAAAAATACTTTATAATAAGCCATTAAATATTAATATTTAAATAAATTAATAAAGTGACTTTATAATATAAAGTCAAAATATCAACTTATTTAATAATCATTAAATACTCCATTATTCTCCATCTGTTCATCCAACTGACAAACTGGGTCGACCCAAGCATCCTTTTTAATAATCATTTAAATAATGATTAAATTCGCCTTTATTGACTTAGGAGAAAATAATAAATAAATGGCGTCCCCTCTTAATGAATAAATAATTATTCATTGTAATAAATATCCCTCTTTATTATAAAGTATTAAAAATATTTTATAATAAGCCATTAAATATTAATATTTAAATAAATTAATAAAGTGACTTTATAATATAAAGTCAAAATATCAACTTATTTAATAATCATTAAATACTCCATTATTCTCCATCTGTTCATCCAACTGACAAACTGGGTCGACTCCGAGCTAACCAACTGAACCAGGTGCCCTGCCCAAAATAGCAACTTCCGCCTGCCTGACTTACTATAAATAGTAAGTAACTGAAAAACCCCTCTGAAAGGCCTGTGAAGGCCCAACCTGAATCAACTGAAAGAATGACGCTCTTGAACACCGGGTAACTGCCTCAATTGATCCTCTACACATATCTGTCAGCCTATGAGGATCAGAATGATAGGCTAACCTCAAATCCAGCTGGCTGACTAGGAAGGGGACATCACACTAATCAAGGATATCATAAAGAGGATTAGCATAGGAAACCCAAGCAAACACAGTTATGTGAACAATGCAAGAGTTCCTTAGGAGGAAGGTACATCAAAATATCTTAGGGGAATGATGGAAGGCAGCAAGGAGCTTGTTCTACCTTGACCTATCTGCAAGTTAAGCTATATGCTTAAAGAAATTGGCATGTATGTACAATTTTGCATCTGAAAAATAGCTATAGAAAAATTTCCCGTCTTTTCTATATATTAAATAGAGCCTCTTGTATTTTAACTATGGGAATGATTGGTAGAATTGGTCTATATCTTGGTGTTGTCGAAAAAGAAAATGGTTTTACCATGTTTTCTCTTGGTTTTGTGCCAAGGCTTTTGCGACTCTCATACAACTTGTCTTAAGACTATAGTTTTGTTCAATTAACTACTAGCATTTACAATTTCACATATATAATAAGTTTTTACTTGCTCTGTATAGATAATGTTAACCTTGTAAATTATTTTGAATTAGTTTTGTTAGTATATGCATGTGCATAATGCAAAGATTCGTGAACATGCACATTCTATATACATACATATCTGTATGTGGATTTGAAGGGAAATGATCCTTGCATGCTTGGCTATGAGGTTGAAACTCAATGGGTAAAGAATTAAATATGTGTGTGTTTCTGTAAATATTCAATCAAGGTAAATTGAAAAGTTCTTCATATGTTAAATTGGTGTATTGGCTAGGCCAAGACTTAGAAACTGATCTGTATCGTTTAGTATGTATATCATTATATTATATATATTCTTTGTGTTTGTAGGTAGGTAGGCACATAATGCATGTACAAATTATAACATGTTTCTATTTGATTGTAGAGATGAACCTTGAATTGCAAGCACAACTACCTTGCACTGATGCACGTTTTAGACCAGATCAGCGGGCATTGGTATGAAAACATTTGAACATCTTTTGAAAATAAAGTTTTGTGATATTTAAATTTGTGCTTTTTATCACGTTCTTTGACATCAATATTTTTCTTCATTCTCTTGCTTTAATTGATCATAGAATTTATTGTATGCATCTTAGTATATGTTGAGAGAGAATGCGGTGAAATCTAAATCATAAATTTGATTGCTTTGTGAATTTCACATGAATCATGTTTTATCACACAATTTATTTGGGTCTGTACTTTTTGAGTACAACATTTTTCCCATTTATGGAATTTAAAATACCGAAGTTCTGCTAATTAGAGAAATCTAATAACAATGATAATGCTGTTGTGGCCCCTACTTATATCAATCTGTACATGTAATGTTTTATGTTTTCATTGTTAAGACTTTTGAAGCACAAATATACCCTATGTTTATGCGGGGCCAATGTAAAATTTTTGAGGATGGATTTAATGTACCAAAGACAATATTG
Organism: Sequoia sempervirens; assembly: GCA_007258455.2. Classification (NCBI taxonomy): domain Eukaryota; kingdom Viridiplantae; phylum Streptophyta; class Pinopsida; order Cupressales; family Cupressaceae; genus Sequoia; species Sequoia sempervirens. The sequence goes on along the minus strand of VDFB02078739.1, from coordinate 3,643 downwards.
ATTGCATTCAATTCGGAACTATGAATTGTTTCGTTACAACCTTTGGCCTCACAAATGCTCTCGCAATATGTATGTATAATAGTATTCCTAGATGACATTAATCTTTAGCAAAAATGAAGGAGAACACTTAATTCAAACATAAATAGTATCCAAAATCTTCAAAGATCGTAAATGATAAGCAAGACTATATAAATGCAAGTTTTAAAAAAAAAAAAAATTGAATCAGGTAGTCAATGCCCCAAAATAAAGGTCTTTTGAGATTGACATCACTACAATAAATGAAATAAGAGTTCCTAGGATGAGTAGGCAAAGATTTGTCCATATATTCTTTAAGATAATATTATCATCAGAGTTTGAAAACTTGCAACTCAACAAAACTTGGTAGACACAATCTTGACTTAGACTTGGCAATTTGGCAAATTAAAAAAAATACTCAAATTCCTTTAAAAAACACAAATTTCATGCAAAATATAGTTACAAAACATGTGAAATGATTTTGTAGAATGTTGGGGAAGTGTTTTTTGTTAGATTTGAATAGAAAAAGAGTACAAGATTGCATTAACATGTGAATACAATAGCAGATAATATGTTATGAATCTCATGATGATTGGAAATTGTCACCAAAAATTACAATTCAATGGGGTTACAATAATTGATAATTTTTGTTCTTCATATTCATCCTAGTGATGGATGTTGATGGGCCCTACTAGATCTAGAAGGTAAAGCAAGATTGATTTTGTAGAATGTTGGAGAAGTGTTTTTTGTTAGATTTGAATAGAAAAAGAGTACAAGATTGCATTAACATGTGAATACAATAGCAGATAATATGATATGAATCTCATGATGATTGAAAATTGTCACCAAAAATTACAATTCAATGTGGTTACAATAATTGATAATTTTTTTTTTCTTCATATTGATCCTAGTGATGGATGTTGATGGGCCCTACTAGATAATTTTGTTGAAGATATGAAAAAACCACAGAAGCAAGATCAAACAACAAAACCAAGAAAACCTTCCATGAATGAGAGTTGGAAAGAGATTTGCTATTTCCTTAGGAAAATGATGACAAAATGAATGAAAAAATGAAAAGACCTTGCTTTATGTGAAGGATAGAAAAACCCTAAGAAAACCCTAAATGAGCTTAATAAGAGATAATAAAGTGCAATTAAATATATAATTACATCAACATCCCCCCTTAAGTGAAACTTAGGGTGGGACAAAACAATGCATGAAAAAACAAAGATGGGTCTAAGCAACTAGGCTTGATGAGGTACCCATGTACAAATGAAAGAGAATCTCTCATAACTAGAGAAAAGGAGAAAACCTCATAGGAAAAACCTCCTCTCCTAGAAATAATTGCAAACATGAAAGAAATCATGTAAAAAATATGAAGGAGGCCTCATGAAGACCCCCCTAAGGACAACTTCCTCCACCCCAACAATTGGTTGCAACTGGAGGTAAAGAGGTGATGCTAAAGGTTTTGTGAAGATGTCTGCAACCTACTCCTTTGTAGGCATGTACTCCAAAGTGAGAAAACCATCCTAAATCAACTGCCAAAGAAAGTGCATGTGGATCTCAATGTGCTTGGTCATTTGATGCTCCATTGGGTTGCAGGAAATATGAATGGTACTTGGATTGTTGCACCAAAGAATAGTGGGACTATTAGGAGGGAAACCAAACTTAGTCAATAATTGATGAATCCATAGAATCTTTTGGCTAGTTAAAACTGTTGCTCAATACTTAGTCTTTGTAGATGATAAAGCAATAGCAGATTGCTTCTTGCAAGACCATGCTAAGGGGCCAAAACCTAGGCAAAACACAAAGCCATAAGTTCCTATCATTAACATCACCAACCCAATCTGGGTTAGTGAAGCGGATAACCCGAGAATCTCTTGATGCATAATGAATACCATAATGAGAGTGCCCTAAATTTATCTCAAAATACGCTTGGCATCCTTCGAATGACTCTCATGTGGATTGTGAAAGAAACGAGAGACAAGACCAATTGCAAAATGTAATGTCCCTATTTTCGTGAGCATCAGTTCTTGACGGGATTAGCCTATCAGTTGACCTTCGTAGGAGGTCTTTGAGGCAGATACCTAGTTAGTGGATGGTTTCCATTCCTGGATTCAGTTGAATTGGTGATAACGTTTAATTATTATTATTATTATTATTTTAATGTTATGTTATAACGTTATATTTGCACTTTATGATTTGAGGGATCATTTGTAATTAAAAGGGGCCATTTCAATTTATTATAAAGTCATATTTTAAAAGTGCAAATAATATATTATTTTAATAAGAAAAAAAAGAAGTTTCTAGAAGGATCGACCTCTCTTGGGGGAAAAGTATAGAAAGAGGATCAACTAAGCTTCTTTCATCCAGATTTGATATTTGATTTGGAGATCTTGTGTGGAGAAGGAACCAGCTAGGGTTTCTTCCATTTCCAGCTATTGGGAACGAAAACTCTCATTGGTGTGCAATTTTGAAGCTGTGAAATTATCAACTGAATTATTGCTCGATTGTGGGCTTCATTCAGAGGTCCAATTTGTGCTTAATTGAGAATTATCAAATTTAATGGCCTTTGGCCAAATCTGAGAGAAAATCGATTGCAGATCTATAGGGACACTTTACAGATTGGAGGATATTGAACTTGTAGTGGCAATACGATATATGGGAGTTCAATATTGAAAGAGTTAATCACATAATCCTTGAAGTCGTGGCTGTCTTTGTAAGGTGCGATTATAGATAGAGGTTTTCTTAGTGCCAAGTCAGAAAATAAATACAAAGTAGAGACTCTTAAAGAAGCCACTAAAGACATCATATAATTCGAGTTACTGAGGGCGCCAGGTAAAGACAAATCCGTTTGTCTTATTTTGATCGTTGCTAAAGTCAAAGAGGAAGAGACACTTCATATGGTAAGTCGGGTATTTAATTCTGAAGGAATTGATAGTAATCGAATCAATATTTTATGATTCCTAGAGTCTTCGATAGTCAACAAGGGAATATTGGAGGTCAAGATAAAGTATTGTAAGCTGAAGAAAAGACGGGAGTGTGTAAAACAAATACACAAGTATCGTCATTTTGTGGAGACTGTCAAAGGTAGTCTCATCATCGAATAATATAATTGAGAGTTGCTGGAGTAAAGGCGAATCATGGCCAAGCCGCTTGGACAAAAATAGAAGAACATCAATATCATTAATATTTGACAAGGCAATTGTGAGTCTTTTACATGAGGCAAAGGCACTATCGACATTTGAAGGAAATCAAGGCGGAGTCAAAGTGTCTTATCGGGAGGTGGTTGTGTGCAAGCTGAGATGTCTTTGTTAGGCAGCCAATCGTGGTTGCAAGCTCCAGTTCCAATCGCTGTTTGGAGACTACCAGGGAAAGTATGATAGAGTTTGCATATAGATGTGGGCTAGCATCATCTTGCTGGAAGGAGTTCACTCTGCTGCCATCGTCAGGTTCTTGGTATTTTCAGTCATAAACTCCTTTATTGTAATCGCTTCAGTCAAGGCACTAGTTCCAGGTTCTATCTTTAATTGAGGAATTAGAGGCATAGGAATTGCACTCAGACAAAATAAATCACTGTAGCTGAATGTAATGAATGTTATTTGCTGAATATAATTGTCTCAGCATT
>VDFB02078738.1:0-34515 GCA_007258455.2 Sequoia sempervirens | reverse complement strand
TGGAAGGAATAAGTTGGTTCCCCGCCCCCTCGAGAATTTGGGTAGAAATTTTGAATTTTGGGTTGATTTCTTTAAAAAGGTAAAATGTTGGCCCAAGGGTCCGAAACGACTCCGGGATGCAAAAAAAAAATGCAAAAAATGCAAAAAACGGTGCAAAATAAGCTTCAGTTTGGCAAGATTGGTGAAATTGGTGAAAAACCCTGGCTGCATGGTTAAATTAGGGTAAAAAACCCTAATTTTTAGGCTTAAATAAGTGATGGAGGGTCACTTTCAATTCATTTTTGCATTTACACCTTAGAGAATTCTTGCAATTTGATCTCTAACCTCCTTACGAAATGGCACAACGAGTGCTCCCTCTTCACCTTTTGGAGTGGGTTCGAGAGTACCAATGTCAAACAGACGTAGGACCCTAGGTACGTGACTTGAAACTTGCCTCAATTTTTGCTTTTGGGTACATTTAATAGGACATCAAAGTTAGGTCTATAGGTGTGTCGTTGTATAGCGATGCTTTTGAAGTGTCAAAAGTGTCGCTATTGATTTTATAGCGACACAATTGATTAAGGGGTTGCGAGGTTAATATAGTGACATATAGGCTTTTTAAGTTCAACGTGGCTTGAAAGAGGTGGGCGACACATGTAACAAATGGCGATGCACCATAATTTTTTGATATAACGACGCACCTCGATACCAATTCGCTATTAAGCATAGTGACATGCATCGCCAAATTAGTGACACACCCCTTAAATGAATATAATGACACACCCAAAAATTAGCAACGCTGTTGATTTAAACATGTTTGATGTTTTGGATGCAAAGTCTCAAATTTTGATTAGTTTTTAGACTTTTTCAACAAATTGATGATGTGTACGTGATGCATGTAGGAGGATCCTTCGCCATTGATGTCGTTGGAGCATCGATCTGACCTTTTAGTAGTTGTGAGAGACTTTGATGACTTGGAGGTGGAGCGGCTGGGGAGGCTAGGGTTAGGCTTCGTTGCTTTCCTGCCTGAGGTCAGGACCCCTCTCGCCATGATGACGACATTGGTTGAGAGGTGGCACAATGAGACCTCTTCATTTCTCTTGCCTACTGGAGAGGTGACTGTCACACTGGAGGATGTGTGGCACATAGTGCGATTGCCTATCCATGAAGAGCATATGATTTATGACCCAGATGTCGGGAGAGATGCATGTCTCTCCCTTCTACATAGACAATTAGTTGTTTTGATCAGCTCCCAGATTGATTTGGATTTTTACCATGGTCGGGTGGACACATTTAGAATGTTCGTTGCAACTTTGATTTACAACGTTGTTGCTCCAGACTGACAGGGCAAAGGTTTCAGTCCTGGATGGGGCTTGGCATGGGAGAGTATGATTTAGAGACATTATGTATGCCTGGGGTTTAGTTCTCCTTGCCCCTTTGTACCATGATATGAATGAGGTTATTTACCGAGAGGGCAGGAGCATCAAAGCAAGGGTGACTTTGCTTCACATATGGGCATATGAGCACATTGCAGTGCTGAGGCCATTGGTAGTTCTCGTAGATATCCATGAGGATGAGCTCGTCATTTTCTGGTACAGGGTGTCGATGACACTACAACACATGGGCCCCACAAGTTTACCATATTGGCATTGTGTCATTGATGACATGACTGTGTTCAGATGGAGGTTGTGGCTACAACATCCACGGTGGTATGATGATCAACAACAACCAAATTTTTCCAAATAGACTTGGTACATATAGGGTCGAAAGCACACAATTATCAAGCAATACCTCCTAGATTGCGTTGCTCGGTAGTTTGGGGAGGTACAGGATGTGCCTATAGATGATTATACTACTATTTTTGTTAGGGCTCAAAGAGAGGTATAGTGGGGAGCCCCTATTGATCCTGTTGGCAATTAATGATTTCAGATAGCTCATCCCACAGCCGTGGGCATATGATCAGGGCCTTCCAGATGCGGGGACTACTCGAGCCTATGATGCATGGTTCATGCCACCTATATGCTTGACATATCTAATGGGGGCATACCCTAGAGGCAAAGGCAGAGGCCAAGGCTGAGATGGTGGCTGAGATGGAGGTAGGGATGGTGGCCGAGGTCGGGGAAAGGATCAAGAGCAAGATAGGGGCCATGTTCTAAGTGATGGGCACCACCAGTAGCCAAATCAAGCATAGGTGCCAGGGCGGCAAGGTGGTCACAATGGACAGGTTTCGAGGGCACCATCGTTGTTGGTGTAGGTTTTTTAATATTTATTTTTCCTACACATTATTAAGCATACTTAGGTTATGTGAGGACACATGACATAATCCATTGATTACATGTGTCGCTCTCACCCACACTATGACAACCACAATGATAATAAAAATGTCTCATAGCCCCTCCTCCATTAGTATTGTTGCCCAGCTCTGAAAGTGGAACAATTTAAAGCAAAAATAAATCGTTAAGATTGATAATTAAACCAAATGTAACTGGCAACTGTAAATGCAGATTTCACACCATTCATTAACATAGAAGTATGAAAATCGTGGATGCATATTAAAGGATATAAATTCTACAAAAAATAATAATTAAATTTAGAACAGTTATAGAGTAATGCCACTTTATTTCATATGTTATATTTTGAAGTTTACTAAAGCTTTCAGCTTTTTTTTAAAAATAAAATATAAAATCAATGTGTTTTATTTTTAACAAAATCAATGTTTTTTTGTTTTTTATAAAATCATTTTTTTTTGTTTTTTATAAAATCAATGTTTTCATTTTATATGGCTGATTTGAAATTTCTGTTAGAATGAATATTTGTATTTAAGGAAAAATTTATACGATTTAAGGATTTTTAAATTAGAAATACTACATTAATATAATTTAATTTTTTTTTTTTAAATATTTAATATACTATAATATTTAATGATTTTATAGATATGGCATGACCAAGATTGAATTTTGAATTCGACGAGCAAAGAAGGCAATATAAGAGAGAATATCAAATAGAATATTGAAGAAGGCAACGAGAAAAAAATGACAGATGTTGAAAAGGAAGAACAAAGAATAAGACACAATGATGCTGAAAGATGAAGATATGTTAGACGAAGGGCAGAAGTATCAATACAAGAGTTAGAAATTCAAAATAGAGAGGAAGAAAATATTATTAGAAATAGTTGTCAACGAACATTTGAACAAATGTCTCATTCAAAAAGAGAAGAAAGACAACTTGATCCCCAATCAAGTGAGAGGTACAACCATGCATCTCATGCAAAGACTCAATTGAATCTTGCAAATGACATTTCAAGGTCAATAGAATGTGTATTAGAAACACCTCAACATGCAAGTCGGATTGATATGAATTTAGGTGTAGAAGACAATGTACAAAACATAGCAAATCCAAATGGAATGCTTTGTGCTGATTTTCAAAGTTTTCAAATGCAATTTTGACATCGACTAGATAGCTTTAAAATGCCAAACATGTGTTATGTTTGTCAAGAATGCTATCTAGGAATCAAAGTATCTCAGACCTTTGAAGGTCCTATATGCACTAGATGTCGACAAGAGAGGAAATAATAGATTTTCAGTTTCAAATAATATGGATCTTGGGCCACAACTAGAGGAGCTTGCAAAGTTGACTCAGGTAGAAGAAATGTTGATTGCACATGTCAGCCCTATGCTACAAGTTACACACACAATAGGTGGTCAGTATAAACACAAAGGACACACAATAAGTTTTCCACAAAATGTGGAACACGTTTCAAAAGTTTTGCCACATTCAATATAAAATTTCCCAATTATCATTGTCCAAAGAAGGGATCAACGTGGCACAAATTATAACTTTACAATCAACAAAGATTGTGTGTATAGCACTCAAATACAAAGTAGAGCATGACAAGTTTTATTCAAATGTCAAAATTGATGAAAATGCTCTCAATGATCTATCCAAAAATTCTTATGAAAATATTTTTAACAGATTACAGATAGTGCATATGGAATTTGATTCTGATGCGAATGAAATTGTATTTATTGGTCCAATCATGGAGATAGATCAAGGTAATATAATTGAGCACACAACATCAATGGCTTTTAGACCACCTAATGCCCAAAGAGAAATGGAACTAATTTGTGCATGGGTTAATAACTCTAATACAAATTTGACAACATTGATGGATTAGCTAGGAATAGGTGCATCTCTTATAAATGAATATGTCACTTCAGGATTACTTGATATGGCATTCCCAACATTCTTCCCTGATGGTAGATGTGATTGATTAGAACTACGAATGAGGTGAGTGCATCTGCATGAATTTTTCAAGCACCTATTGTGGTATAGGGATCATTGCTTTGGTAGTCATCCAAGGTTTAGATATTTCATGATAAACATGATAATGAGACACCATGCACAAAATTCATCTGTTGTATTTGTAAAAATAAAATTTTGAGACATGTCAATCACCATCAATGAGTTGTGTGAGCATATGGAAAACATGTCGCAATCCCATCTAGCTGATAGGTTGATGCAGTTTGGAACAACATGAAGGGGTACAAGGTCATATTGGATAAAATGTCGTGCACAACTGACTGACATGCTTCATCAAATAGGTTCTCCTCTAATATTCTTCACCTTAAGTGTTGCAGACATGTATTGGCCTAATTTGCATGCATTAATGCTAGGAAAACAACCAAATACTCCAAGGGAGACTCAAAATTGGTGAAAAAAAAATGTTACTGACTATCCTCATATAGTCGCACATTACATGCACTTGAGACATTCAATATTCAAAAAATAAATACTAGAAAAAGGAATGAATGTTAAAGATTACTGGTGCAGATATGAGTGGCAGCATAGGGGCTCACCGCATGTGCATGGATTCATATGGATACATGGAGCACCAAATATGGACAATATTGATTGGTCAAATGAAGAGCAACACAAAAGTGTTGAAAGATATTTCCATCATATTATGCATGCATGGAATCCTATAGAAGATCCACATCATCGAAACACACATGTATGTTTAAAAAAAATGGATGTATACATGCAATATATTAAATAAACTCTTTTTAGTGTATGATATAACTAATGTATTTGTATTTCCAACTATAGGCATTCTAAAATTATTCTCAACATCCATGTCTTAGAAATACAAGACAAATTGCAAAGATAGATGTTGACCATGACTATGAAGAGGTCCTAAACTGTGTAGAGCAACACACACCATTTAGGGAAGGTGCATGCCTACGAAAAAAGAGAGGAACAATGGTTTGCAATTAACTATTTAAACAAGTTAAAATATTTATATCAAAGTGAAATGTAATATAATTGTCAAGTACTAAAATTGATGACATGTTTATATTGATTTTAGGTATAATGCTCCCTGGCCATTGAATTTGGAGGGATCCAAATTATATGAAGACATAGAAACAGGTGATTTTTTTTTTGAGCTAGCTAGAAATGATGATAGAGTAAACTCACACAATCACTACATATTGCAATTGTGGAGAGCAAATATAGATTGGCAACTTGTTCTTTCTAAACATGTCATGATCAAATATATTGCAAAGTATGCAATAAAAGTGAAGAAAAGCTCAGAAACATACCACTAGATGTTGATGCGTCTTTCACATATGGAAAACCCTGATGATTTAGCTACAAGAGCATATAGAAGGCTTCTTACTGAGACAGTTATAGAAAGAGACATTACAGCCCAAGAAACATGTCACATGCTGCTAGAACTTTCATTAGTAGAGAGTAGTAGAATATTTGTCAATCTAAATGTTTCACGTGAGGTGTTCAAACCTATAAATGTACATACAGAAGACAACAACGAAGAATAGACAAAATCTCTCATTGATGGATATAAAATAAGGCCTTGTTCTATGGAAGGTGTCTCACTAATTGATGCAAGTAGATCATGGATATACAATCCTAAAAAAAAGAGAGAACAAATGGGAGGCAAGAAAAAGTGCATCCATTGTTAGAGTTTTCCCTAGGATTGTATCCATTCCTCTACGTCAGTCAAATAAATGGATTGACTTACGTTTATCAGAGTTATTGTTGCACAAACCATTTGGTGACATAGAAAGAGATATTGGTCATGATAATTACTCCATAGTAGCAAAGTGGGAGTCATTCAATTATACTCCTTGGCATGCAGAACAAACAACTGTAGAAAATGTTTAAAATAATAGTGATTATGAAAATGAAGACAATGAAGTTTTTCATGGAAATACCACAAAGCATGAATAGGAAATCATATCTAGACTGTATCATGGTCAAAATAGACAAGTCTTTGAAATAGATATGTTGGGGAGAAGAGATATTGATAGACGTGCAGATTGGTCTTATGAATACTAAGGTGAAGAGTACACAACTAGAGTAATCAATTTTATAAGCAACATGAAAGACCATGGATGTATCATACATGATGATATAACACAAAGAATCAATTACACAAACCTCAGTGGTAAACAAAAAAAGGCACTTGACATAATTATGACACACTTTCATACAAATTAACATGGAGTGCCATTGTTCATGATAATCCAAGGAATAGTAGGAACAAGAAAGTTATATCTAATTGGTGCCATTAGTCAAGCTCTTCAAAATGCAGCTATGCCATGTCGCTCTCCCCTTCTACTACTTGCACCAACAGGAGTTGCAACATTCAATATACAAGCCTCTACAATTCATTCAAAATTAAAAATCCCAATACAAGATTTTTCTCAGCTAGAAGGAACGAGACTTACAAGTTTTCAAGAAGAAATAACACATATCAAATATATTTTGATTGATGAAATGAGCTTCATTGGTCAAAACATGTTGGAAAATAAAGATTCTCGACTTAGACAAGCATGCCCACAAAGTGCACACATAAACTTTGTAGGTATACCTTTCATTATGACTAATGAAGGCATGTGTTCTATACATTATTTATTTAATATAACTCATATGTACTAAATTACTATAATATTAGTATACGTTTTGAAAATAACTTTTATTGATTATCTTTTAGGTATATCTATGATTTTGGTTGGAGATTTGGGCCAATTGCCTCTAGTCAATGATAGACCAATGTATGACAATAACAAACGGGCAAAGTTATTGTGGGAGGAATTAAAAACTATAGTTACCTTACATAAAATATTTCGACAAGATAGAGAAAACATCCATCAACAAAGATTTTGTGAACTTCTGACAAATCTAAGAGATGTAAACCCACAAATTGATGACTTGAGGTTGCTTATGATGAGAACCCCTATTAAGCTAGATGCTGCAAGCAATTATGAGTTTGATAATGCTGTCCATTTGTTCTCCACAAATGACAATGTTCATAGCCACAAAAATAAAATGTTATATTCATTGAATCATCTTGTTGCACGCAGTGTTGCAACAAAAGCAAGAAGTGTTAATACAACAAAAGATTGCTCAAATGATGAACTTGATCTAGAGTTATTGATCAGTAAAAATTCAAGAGTCATGTTGACTTCCAATCTTTGTATACAAGTACGTCTTGTCAATGGAGCTCTATGATACATTCAAAGGATTGTCTACAAACCAGGAACTATTCCACCTGAACCACCAACATATGTGATGGTTGAGTTTGACAATTATTCGTGAATACCATTTGAAGATGATCGTCGAAATACAATTCTAACAACACCAATACAGCGGGGTAGAACACTTCAATTGCCATTGAGATTAGCATGGGCATTAACTATACATAAATCTCAGGGATTGACTCTTTCAAAAGCAACAATTGATATAGGACCGATAAAAAGAACATGATTAACATTTGTGGCAATATCTCATGTAGAATCTCTAGAGGATCTGAGAATAATGCCACCATTCACATATGACCATTATGAGAAAATGAAAAAGGATAAACAACTTGCCAAGCACAAGGTTGAAGAAAATAGACTCAAACTTTTGGAATATAATTGATGTAATATATTTTTTTGTTCAAATTTGATTCAATGGCTTTGATACCAATGTGGTTTTCAACCGTTGTAATTAATTGTTAACATTTTATATATCATTGTATGATTTCATGATGTCTATCGAAGAAAAGTAAAATATCACAAAATGTTACATATATGTAAGAAAGACATGTTTATTTATTTTCTTTGATTTCCACTATAACTTGCATTTTAAATGTACTTAATTTATTTTTGACATATATTTGCCTAAAAGCACGTTGTAACTTGCATTTTAAATGTACTTAATTTATTTTTTACATACATTTTCCTAAAAGCACCTTGTTTAACCTTGAATTATTTTTTATATGGATACAATATAATGAATACTTACATATGTGTGGTTACGTTCTTTTTCATGTTTAATTTTATACTTTAATATTAAGCAATAGACACCTGGATAATGATAACTCTCAGCGTATTTTATATATATTAATATTTTACACCGAAGGCGTATCCTATTTGAAGAAGACAAAGCTAAAATTGCTAATCAATGGTTAATATCAGTTTGTCGACTATTAAACGAATCTCAATTGTTCATCTTTTTTTGCCATTTTTTTGACTGTTTGTCGTCAATTTTCGCTGCTTTCCCTGCTACTTTACGATAAGCTTTAAATTAAGCAAGAGCAGGTGTGAATGGTACCACCATCGTTTGAAGCACTATCATTTTGTCTCCCTCACCATATGGGTATAACTATCATTTAACCAACAAGGAAAATTTTTCCGATCATGTCAATTGTATCAGTCACATCAGAGTGGAAAAAAACATTTGTTTAACCATTTATGGTTTTATAAACTTACTCACCATTTTCCAAAACATACAAGAATACATTTTGTCGGACTATAGGTGAATGCTTTGACCATTTCCCCGTAGTAATTAGTTTAAAATAGTCATAGTCACAAAGTTAGGCTAGTACTACATTGTGTCACGTGAATTATAATGCTTTGTAAGCAACTACCTAATAATGATAGCTATTACTGTTCAAAATTGGCCTGTGGTAATCGAAAAGTACTTTTAAACGAAATAAATTTACCAAGCCTTTCACATTGAAACCACGTGTGATTTTTACTCGTTAATTTCTCATGACACTCATAATGCCATGTCAAATGGTAGTTTAGGATTTAAGAAATCTTCACACTTTTCCTAAAATAATGGTAAAGTATTTCAAATTAATTTTATATAGAAAATAAATAAGTGTATTTTAATGATTTGAAGTTTTTGAGAGTGTTTTTCTTTTAAATAATATAAACATTTAGTGTACATGGAGTATGTTACTCAATAATTTCTTTAACATGATCGTATAGTTAGAAATTAAAATAATTAACAATTAAAATTACCGTCAGATCTTAATAATGAACACATTTAAGTTTTAACATTACATCTTGTTTTTTTTTTACTTTTAAATAATTGTTTTCATTTATTTGAAAGAGTTATTTTATTTTTTAGATTTTTTTTTGGTACGTAAGAGTTTGATATTTTATTAATATTAAAAAGAGCCATACAAAATGTTTGCTAAACAGGAAGAACCATCACCCAACCAATAGCCAAAAAAACTAGTGAAGATTCCTTCGATCAGCTCGAGGAAGTCACAAAATTCGACCAAAATTGGCTTCATCCAAGCCAAAACCAGAGAGCCCATATACTAAACAACCATCCAATGAGCAACTTTAACAAACAAAAAGAAGCCAAACCTTAGAGAAACCCATTCAATTTAGCAAAAGTATCAAAATCAACCACCCAGTCCAAACCATCCTCCACCACCAGCCCTATCTTCCTTTTCAAAAATTCCACTGCCACGATCGAGACCATCCAATGCCTCATAAGCTCAACCCCTTTCAAATCCAGTAGGAAAGGGAAAACTTTCACCGCCTCGTCAGTTTTCCAGAGCAACTCCAAGTTCATTGGTTGTGGGATCCCTTTGCCAACAATTGTCGCCTTTAAAGTCTCCTCTAAACCTCCCATCAAATCCTCCTAAAACAGGCGCACAAGCATTTCCTTGGCCTCCGCCTTAGACACCTCAAACATCCAACAACGCGACCAAGAAGTGTGAGGAGATATAGGCATTATCCCTCACATACTCCTTCCTCTCCAAATGGCTTTTCCCTAAGACCATTTTTACCGCTACCAAAACCAAAGGATCACTATCAAGCATAACACACTTAAGCCGCTGGTCGGTAATTTCTTTGAAGGCAACTTGTCTCTCCGTCACCAACAAAGAAATGGGTGTGTCTGCACCAAATGACTCCAACCCCTCCACAAACACAGAGATTATGAACTTGGAATGACCAATTTTTTCCATCTTCAAAGCCACTAGAAGCCGAACAATGTCGGCTAAATCGCCACCAACTAAGACAACACATAAACACTGCAAACCACACACTACAATCCGCTGACACCAACTTCCATTAATAATACCCACGACAACAAAGCCGAACTCACATCACACGAGCGGGGAATTATTTCGATGCAAGGCAATCTATCCTTGCATGATCACCGACCTTCGCCTTTAGCCTTTATCGCAGTGCATACCTTGAAATACTAGTAGCACGCCAGCTAACGGTTGTGCATGTACTCGCCGCATACGAAGTACTCAAAGACCACCACCACTTGTCAGTTCCATTCCCTCCACTCAAATCGGTGGCGACCATAACATTAATGAAGCCACGTATGAGTGAAGTCATACCCTTGCGAAATCCCTCTGCCAATGTGGAGGGGCGCTCACCCAGCCACCCACATTTTTTTAGAATTTATTTAATAACTAGCATAATTAATATATTTAACGTATATTTAATATATTTAAAATAACATAAATTAGTTAAATTTTTTTATTATAATATTTGATTTATAATTTGTTTAAAGTAAAATTTCATTTATAAGTTTATTATATGAAATGTGGTTTATATTTTAATAATAAAAAATAAATTATAAATAATTTTGAAAACAAAGGGGTAAAAACTTTATTAGAAATCAGAAAAGAGCATTACAATAATAACCACGGGACCCAGTCCCAGAAAACAAGGCGAAAACCCCACAACATAAAACAAAATCAACTATCCCCATGTATCCTCCTATCCTCTTCCAAGAACTGGTCTAAATCCAGATGCAGCTCAGGGGTAACTTGATCCCAATCCTCAACCTTCCAACCACTATCTTGCTCAGAGGCCCATTTGGCCAAGCAGTCAGCAGCGCGATTCCACTCCCTTGGGATGTGAACAAAGGATGCCTCCTCCATCCGAGAACTAACTTGAAGAATCCGTTGAACCACCGAAGCCAACTGCCAATTTATATCAGATATCTTTCGCTCATTCAAGAGATTAATCAAAATCTGTGAATCAGCTTCACATATAACCTTTCTCCATCCCAAAGCAAGGGCCCTCTCCATAGCATGAAGAATTGCTAGACCCTCCATGAAGTTAACAGTCTTCACCCCCTCATGTATAGAGAATAGAAAAATCACCGAACCAGCTGAGTCCCTGCCAACCCCACCAATTCCAGCAGGCCCAGGATTTCCCCTAGAAGAACCATCAGTATTGATCTTTAAAAATCCATTGGGAGGAGGTAACCACCTTCCAACCCGTTGGACCCTCTTTTTCCCATGCCTACAGTTCCTAGAACTGACAAAAGATGAATGAATTTCTTGAAGACCTAGTCTGGCCACCAACTCAGCATCACCTCTCTCCAAGGGGAAAACCACATCACATTTAGCTAAAACAGACTCCTGCACCATTCCAAGCATACGCATCCAAACTTGCCGACCCACCAACTTCTGATCACGAAAAATTCTGCGGTTCCGCTCCAACCAAATCTGCCAAAGCAGAAAGGTAGGGCCCACGAACCAAACTTCCTGCAAAAAGGAAGCCATAGAAGGAGGTCTTCCCATACTATCCCAGAATTCAACCAAAGAGCACGCATGAATACAGGGAAGCTTCCACACCTCCCACCACCAATGCCAAAGCTGCACAACAAAGGGGCACCGAAAGAACAAATGTGAAGAATCCTCTTCCGCTCCCCCACACAAAACACAAATTGAAGGTCCTTGAAATCCCCGTTTACGAATGTTATCCCAGGTCAAGCACCTATTCCAAGCCAAAGTCCAAACAAAGCAGTTGCATTTAGGCCACGAGAGTTTATTCCACACCCTTTTCCACCAATGAACCTCTGCCCCAGTTAGCTTCTGAGCCAATAACACCTGATAACCAGAAGCAACAGAGTAAACCCCCTTAGGATTATGGGTCCAAGCAAGAATATCTTCTTCCAGAAGAGAACTACAACTCCTACTATGAAGAATCTTGTGAAGCTCAGCACTTTCTTCCGCAAGTCCCAAATCTGGCCACTCTGCGGGATCCTTCCAATGAGCTACCTCCAACTGACCAAAAGAAGCAACAGACTTGAAGTCACTCACCCTAGCCCAGCCAGCCTCGAGAAATCTTTGGCACAAAGGAAGTAGATTGGGGAACTGAGAAGTAAGTGGAGGGAATCCATCCCAAGAATCCGACCAGAAGAGAGCTTCAGTTCCTCGTCTACAGATCCAAAATAAACCTTCCTTAATAAGCTTTGCACCCTTCTGAAGAGTATTCCAAATCACTGAACCTTTCCCCTCAAGAGGGTAACGAGGAAGATCCTGCCGTGGAATCCCCGGGAAATACTTATGAGATAATATCCTGGCCCACGGCTGATCCTGTTCCACACACCATCTCCAAAATAGCTTAGCAGCCACAGCCACTCCAGATAACGCAGACTGTCGAAGACCAAGACCACCAAATTGCTTTGGGCTGCACACAACATCCCACCTAACCAGGCTCCACTTGGAAGAAGCCAAACTTCCCGCCCATAAGAACTGCCTTTCAAGAGAATCCAACTCCCTCAGAAAACCCATCGGAGCCACCTGAAGCATACATCTGTAGGTAGGGAGAGCCTGCACCACCGACTTGAGAAGCTGAACCCGCCCCGCAAAAGACAACCATCTGTGGGTCCAATGATTAACTTTTGCACGGAGCTTATCAATAATATTCTGCCAAGAACCCTTGGGAAGATGGCGAACAGAAATTGGGAAACCCAGATAAGTCAAAGGGAGAACCCCTATCTGAAACCTTAAGATATTAGCAATTCTTCTCTGTATGGGGCTCGGCGTGTTGAAGAAGAATATGGAAGACTTCTCCTCATTAATCAATTGTCCTGAAGCAACAAGATATATGTCCAACACCTGCCTCAAGTTAGTAGCTTCCCTAACAGTAGCCATCCCCATCAGGGCAGTATCATCAACAAACTGCAAATGAGATTGCGGAGGCAAGTCTCCACCCCATCGCCAACCTTGAATGATGCCAAGCTCCACCCTTCTTTTCAACAAATGACCAAGGCCTTCCACAAGAAGCAGAAAAAGATACAGAGAAAGAGGATCCCCTTGGCACAAACCCCTAGAGGCACCAAAATGTTCAGAATGATCTCCATTTATCAAAACTGAGAAGGAAACAGACGTGACACAGCTCATGACCCATTGGATCCACTCCTCACCAAAACCAAAAGCAACAAGGATCTTCTGCAAAAAAGACCATCTAACCCTGTCATAAGCCTTAGCCATATCCAGCTTAATGAACATAGCCTTCTCATGGGAGTTGTCCATGGAGTGGATGGTCTCCGTAGCAATGACAACCCCATCAAGAATCTGCCGACCTGCCACAAATCCACTCTGTTCCTCCGAAATCAACACTTTAAGCCACTTCTTCAGTCTCTCAGCCAATAACTTTGAGATGATTTTATAAGCCACATTGCAAAGAGAGATAGGCCGGAACTGAGATAACCTATCAGCCCCTTCACACTTGGGTATGAGAGCAAGGAAGGTGGAGTTCAGAGCACGAAGCATCTGTTTATTCCTTTGGGACTCAAGGACAACAGCCAGAAGATCCAACTTTATGATATCCCAGAATTCCTGAAAAAATTCAATCGGGAAACCATCGGGACCAGGAGCTTTACCCTTCTTCATCTGAAACACAATCCCCTCCAGCTCATCAAGAGAGATATCTTTCATCAAATACTCATTCGCCTCCCTGGAGACCAACTGAGGAATACAAGAAAGAACCTGTGCTTCCTCAACAGAGCCCCCTTGTGAATCCTCCCTAAATAAAGTAGCAAAATACTGAGATGCCTCAGCAGAGATTTCTTGAAACGAGGCAAGACGTTCACCCCTATCATTCACCAGAAAAGGAATGGAATTACCATGCCTCCTATCCTTCACAGAATTGAAGAAGAAGGCGGTGTTTTTATCACCTTCCTGTAACCATTCAACCCGGGCCTTTTGCTTCCAATAGATTTCTTCCCGCAATTCAAATTCCTCAACCACTTTCAAAGTCTTAGCCTCCTCCCTTAGAAGATCCTCAGAGGCCCCATTCTCACGAATCAACCGCGTAATATTATTCAACTCCTCCTGTGCGGCAACCTTAGCATGAAAGATATTACCAAAACATCGCCGATTCCACCTTTTAAGCTGATATTTGACAAACTGAAGAAGCTTGGAGAATGTGTACATTGCCGTACCAAAAGTTGGTCTACCAATCCGCCACCACTCAGCCACATAATCATGAAGAGTGGGATCCCGTAACCACATAAGCTGGAACTTGAATGAGGGAGACCGAGGCCCCCGTGCAGAGATAATACTAAGCTTAATAGGCCAATGATCAGAACCTCTCCAATCAAGAATTTCAGATCGAGTGGACCATAAGTTTCCAACCCAATAACAGGAAACCAAGAAACGATCTAGCCTCTCAGCAACACAACTCTCACCAATTCTCCTATTATTCCAAGTGAAGCGACCATTACTAGGTAGAACATCAATAAGATTTAATTCAGAAATGCTATCTCTGAATAACAGAGCAGAAGGCTCCAACCTAGGAATTCCACCTCTTTTCTCAGACAATTCCACAATAGCATTAAAATCGCCAGCCATAACCCACGGATGGTAAGGAGCTAAGCTACGAACAAAACGAAGATGGGACCATAGAAGTTGTTTACCCAGAAACTCAACAGGAGCATACACATTAGAGAGGAGAATACACTCACCAGTCTCATACCAAGAGGCGACAAGGGATATAGAGGATCTAGAGGACATCCACCATAGGGGGAAAATCTTCCGAGGGTTCCAAAAGCAAGCCACCCCTCCAGAAGCACCAAGAGCCCCCACACACTGGCATTCACCATATTTCCACAGCTTAGGAGCCATGGCCAACATATTATCTACAGATAATTTAGTCTCCTGAAGAAAAAGAACATCCGGAGAATGATTCCTAACCAAATCACGAACAACTTTTTGTCGAGGGCCACTGTTCAAGCCCCTTACATTCCATGAGAGAACAATCATTTCTGGGGGCATGAAAAATGTGAATCAAGAGTCTTGACTGACCCTGACTCCACCAAAGTTTCCCCAGTTAATTTAATCTTCTCCATATCCTTTTTCCTTCCCAGCTTGGAAGTCCTGTCACCAACCCCTTTCTTCAGTTCATTTTGCTGAATACCTAAACGAGAGGAGGCCAAAGAGCTCTTCCCCACATCCTTGCCACCTTTCAGGGGCAATGGGGAGCCACCTCCACCACTCTTCGAAGCTCCAATAGAAGATTCTTGTTCAGTCTGGACAATCAATTGTTGATCCGTATCCATCTGCCCAACCCCAATCTCCTGCACATCCTGCATGGCCTCCAATGGTGGCCCATCCTGTCCTGTACCCAAAGTTCCCTGATCCAAGTTCAGCAACCCCGGATTCACTTCCTCCTGGCTGAGATCATCCAGCACCTCAAACCTATTAAAAGTTTCATCATCCTGCCTCTCCCTCAAGGTCCGCTTCTGGCCCCGATTCCTATTGCGAGCCTTAACAGGGACATAACCATCATCTCCATTACCATCACCCGGAATAGGCTCCTTACCATTATCAGTCCTAGGAGGATTACGAGAAGGCTGAGAAGGTTGGGGCCCACAGGCTTAGCCCTAGGGCACCTACGCTGCAAGTGACCATATTCATGACAAAGACGACACCGAAAAGGTAGGGTTTCGTAATCTAGCTGTTGAACCCAAGTATATGATCCAGCACTCACTTCAACAGAATCTGGCAGTGGCTTGCTTAAATCAATTTCTACACAGATACGAGCAAAAGTCATTACCTTTTTATACTGCGTCTATTGTGAAGACCCAATAGGTTTACCGAGCATTGAAGCCACCAAATGCAACACATCATCCCGCCAACACTCAACTGGAAACCACGGCAACCGAACCCAAACTGGAATCCGACTCGGTATTGCCTCAGTCGGGTTGAAGCCAGCATGCCATGGCTTGATAAACAAACCCACCTGGTTATAAAAATAGGGGCCACCCTCGAAGACCTTATTCCGATCTGCCATGCAATCAAAAGAGACCATAAAAAAGTTGTTCGCAAGGAGCCTAATCTCCATCTCCCCCTCCGGCATCCAAGTCCGTTGAGCCCAGGATTCCAAAAAATGCAGCGAGACTCTCAAACCCATGAACTTGCAATAAAAAGAGTGCCTTGAATAGTATTCAATATCATCTGCAAGCATTTCCATCGGGATAATCAGCTTCGGTCGCTCTTTGCATCTTTCCAAACACCCATTAATCTTCGTAATTCGGGAACCATTAACCGATCCTAGATCATTCATCTCCATCTCTGAAGAAAACAGCGTATTATCAAAAACATTCACTCCATGCGCCGAAGGCTTCGAACCAAATGCTGAACGGAAATCCAATTTGGGGCTAACCCCAGATGTTTCCCCACCCGGCATAGCAAAAAACAAGATCCCCAGCAGGCATGCAAACCCCCAGGACACTTTAGCAAGAAATGGAAAAAAGAAAAGACCCCAAGGGCAGGATCAAAACCCTTCCACCCACAAGCCACCCAAACAGTAGCAAGAAGGCCTCCAGAAAAGAAAAAACCCCACCACCACAGCCCCGATAGCTTCAAAAAACCCCCCCCACAACGCAGAAAGCGAGCAACACAGAGATGCAACTCAAACTTGAGCCCAAAGCCATCCGTCCAATTTGATAGGTACCTAGTCCTAATTGGTTAGGACCATGCATATTAAATTATAAATAATTTAATTATACTTATTATTATATATTATATTTTTAAAATAAAACTATTAATTACATAAAATGATTAAAATTTATAATTCATAATTATTATAGTTTTATATAATACAAAATAGATCAAAATTTTTTCCTAATTGACTTTCCACACTTCATCAAAAATTTTACCCAATCGAATCCAGAAATTATTTCCACACTTCTTCCCGTATCCATTGCACACTAAGATGGGATTGCTAATTAATATATGTATGCTAGTTACTAACACAAATCTATACACTTAGACATCATTAGGCCAAATTCTTTCATCTCGTAAGGAAATCACCAAAACCGCTTCTATCCCCCAGCCAAGGTATGACCATGACCGCTCCTTCACCATTAGGGTTCCGAGAACGGAAATACCTTTAGGGTTTAAAAAAGAAAAGAAAAAGAACTCGAACAAAACCCTAATCCCAGCACAAAATAACATTACATTTCTCCCCTTGTTTCCGTCTCTGGGCTTTCCTGCGTTTGCGTTTTCAGGGGTAGCAGGTTCGGGTGAGCCATGGCGACAGCTTGCACTGTGAAAGATGTTTCTCCTCACGAGTTTATCCCTACATACGCTGCACATCTCAAGCGATCGGGGAAGGTAGTTGAACGATTTAAAAGAACAAGAAAAAATGTTGGGTTCCTTGGTGTCAATATTTGTATTCTAGCAGTTTCATTCCTTCGCTGTTTGGGTAGTTGATGAGGGAAAATAAACCCTTGTTTTGGTGTTTTGCGAGCTTTTGTTGAATCCTTAAGGATCAGTTAAAATATATATTCCGCGCTTGATGAATCGAAAGCTTCAATAGCATTTTAATGTGGCCGAAAATGAGAATGGAAATTTAGAATCAATGGGTATTTGATTGGTTAAAGAAACCCTATTTAATGTAAATCCTTTCTCATGTAGTTGTACGAGGTTTTTTTTAAACCCTAAAGACCATCGAAATGTAAAACCTTGTTTTAATAAATCGAATGCCCTGAAAGTCGTTTTGTTAATGAAAATTGACATGAAAATTTGCAGATTGAGTTGCCACACTGGACTGATATTGTGAAGACAGCTACATTTAAGGAACTTGCGCCCTATGATTCTGATTGGTACTATGTTAGAGCAGGTATGTCTTGAATTATTATGTTTCCCGTCGGATTTTAATTGCAGCGTTGCGCCTTTACTCCGTATTTCTGTTCTCCATGTAAAAGAGTTCACTATGAACTGTAGTATTTGAATCAGTTACTTGTTTTATTTAATAAGGGTTTTTTAGAAAAGTTTTATACGCAGCAGCTCATTTTTGTAGAAATAAGAACAAAGACGTACAGATCCAAAAAATCAATACTGTCCTAGGTGAAATGCCAACGCGATGGGTTTTTCTTAAAATGCTTCTCCTTTGCCAGTACTGATAAATTCTCAGAGGCTATCAAAATACTACTATTCTGAGGAAACCCCTCACTACTCATAAGACATGACCTTCCTTGACAAATAGCAATCCAGATGATTACTTCCAAATTTCGGCAATAGACGTCACAATATATAGGGGGTTTGCTCTATCTAGCTATCACAAGGCCTGGATTCAACCCGATGTTTAATAGTCCCTGGTTACATGACTATTGAACTGATCAAATTCTCAAGCGGATTCCTTCAGTGACTAATGTTGGTCACAAGTTGCCGTTTCACTGACTATGGGACAAGTACTACCTTATGATAATACTTTTGTGTACATTCCCTTGAAAAGTGGGAACCTTCTTATTGAGTTTTCTCATATATATTATACTAGCACTTGAACCCGAGGTTCAAGGGATATGACGATAGGAAACTAAAGATAGAATTTAGATATATTTTAACTTTTAATATTACAGTAAATGGAATACTACAGCAAAAATATAAGAGTAACAGTTAGACAAATTAAATGAAGTATTAAACTAAAAAATTGAACTGTAAAAGCCACATGGTATTTCTAAGGTACAAATTGAACATAATAATGATAATGTTAGTGTTTGGTAGCTTCGGGAGCTATTCTTCCTTTGTCTAAGGCAGGTCGGCCTTGTGTAACAAACAATATTTAATATTCTTTATTTCCTAAGGGGGCCGACCTAGTGGAAAGGTCACCTATCATTGTATATAAGCAAGGAGAAGACTTGTCATTTTATCATCAATTCAATAACTTCAAGTTCGCACCTTAGCAGCAGATCATCATTTGGTAGCAGCAGATCAATTTCAAGGAGGATCATATTCATTTCTATCTTTGCATCAAGGAGCGATGCTATTATTCATTGTAATAATTCAGCTTTGAGTAAGGCCAGACTTGTAAGCAGATTTCTGCTCTTATTCATTCATTATATTGGAGATATATTTTGCTGGGTTTTTCTCCCTCGAGTAGGAGGGTTTTCCCAGGGTAAAAGTGCTGTGTTTATTGTTCTTGTGTTGTTGTATTTCTGCTTATTGCAAATCTGATCCTAAAACTAACAGATAACAGTTATTGTATGAAATCAGCAATTTTAAAGTAATAAGCATGGTACTTTAAGCTATTGCGGTCTCTATTGAAGAGCACCCTTTTGGTTCTTCAGCTAGTAAAATGGAAGAAAGAGCAATAAAAATTACAAATATAAGTACCATCACTGTAGTAAAATTCACTAACATGGCTTCCAAATCATATTTGTACAACCGTAAGCTCTTAGAAAAGGTAGGCTTCTCAATAAACCCAATCTCTTTTGCTTGTCCAAAACTATATCAAAAGTCATGCTTGGGGAGTATACCACCCCTTACAAAATTTGGTGTTCTAGGAAAGAAGAAAGAGAAGAATCCAACCAACCACTGAAAAAAAAGCAAAATCCAAGAATAGGAATACAACACTCAGGAAGTTCGCTCGGTCAACCTGGGAATGACTGCCCATCCCACCATTGGCGACATGTTTGCTTACCATTACACATTTTCTCCCTCATTTTGTCATGGATAGGGAAAGTGTCCAATCCCCGACTTTGTTGTAATTGACAACCATTGGTTTCCTCTACATTGAATAATCATGGATAGGGAAAGTGTCCAATTTTTTCTTTGGCTTTTCTATTCTACATGTAAGTTTGCAAAATCTATTGAATAAATCCTCTATTTGATATATTTTGTGAACTTATGTTATTGTATGCAATTGATAACATACCAGACAAGAGTAACAAAGTGTAACTCCATTTGCAAGCTCTAGTTTATCTTCCAATGTTTCTTTACTGAGTTCAATTGAATGAAGATCACTGTTAGATAAATCTTCATCATCCATCTCTTAGGGTGCACTTTTGACCTCATTTGTTGAGTCTCATTGTAGTTCTATTTCTCTTGCATTAATTATGTGTTGTACTTCAATCTTCAAATCAATTGCTCTTTTGGCTCTCGAAAATGCCTCTGGCTCACTTCTTGGCTTATCTACAATTTTGTTCTTCTCTTCAAGGTCAAGCCTAGCTTCTGCTAGAAAAGAGACAAAGCTAACATTTCAAATGCCTCTTTTTCTTTCCATGTTTTTGGAAGATGTCTCTACCTCTCATTTTGTACTTCATAAGTATTCTTCCTACCATGGCATATTACTTTCTAGTCATATTGCCAAGGTTGTCCCAGTAGAAAATGACAAGCATCCATCTGCACTATGTCACATAGCACATTGTCTTCACAAGGACCAATTTTGAAAGCAACAACACAAGATTTATAAGAGTTTGATTTGGAATGCAATTAAGCTGTATTTTGTTTATCAATTTTATACTTGCCAGATTGTCGGTAGATCCACCATCTACAATCTGTCCTTAAACTTGCATTTTGTTTGGAAGACATTGTTTGTCTTATAATCAGCTTCTATTTATCAAGTTCTCTCATCTTTACTTCAACTTCTTGTGTTGGAGGTTCTTCTTCTTGGGCTACCATCACCCTTTCGGGCTTTTGAAGGCAATCAATGGTCTTATGGGCTTCATTACATATGAAACACCGATGGTTTTTAGCCACCAAAGGCTTGTCCTCTTCCTCTGCCTCCAAAGCCTTCTCTCCTCTAGAGTTGGATTTCACATCCTCACCTTCCTAAGGCTCTTCATTAGTTGCAGGTTCCAAGGAACTGCCTTTCCTCTATAGGAAGTGTGGTCACTCTTCTTGCTTGATAATTTACGCTTACCCCGATTGAGTTTCTCCTCAGCTCTCAGAGCATATTGATATGCTTCATCAACACTATTTATTTTAATTGGGGGTAGCAGCCTGTTCTCCATCTACTTACAAATCTACCTGTATTTGAAGCCTCATAAACTATTTTGAGTATTCGAATACAAAAAATTCTTTTTGTCTCAAGTTTTGAAATTGATTGAACATTTTTTGTTGATAATCTGTTGATAAGAAATTGGATCTCAG
Source organism: Sequoia sempervirens (assembly GCA_007258455.2). Classification (NCBI taxonomy): domain Eukaryota; kingdom Viridiplantae; phylum Streptophyta; class Pinopsida; order Cupressales; family Cupressaceae; genus Sequoia; species Sequoia sempervirens. The sequence goes on along the minus strand of VDFB02078738.1, from coordinate 13,094 downwards.
TTGTTTCAACATCTTGGGCCATAGTCTGATTTTGTCTTTACTCTGTCTTCTTCTATTATTTTGGAGGTTATCCCACCATAAGGCAGTATGAGACTTCATCTTTGTCACTGAAAACTTTAATCTCCTTGAGTCCTCTACATCCATATTTTCCATGTCAAAATACTTCTCTAATTCTTGTATCCAATCAATGGACAAATCAAGATTTAAATCACCTTTGAAATTTGAGACCTGAGCCTTACCTTTGGTCCCGTGTTTTGAAATAGCTTTGATCAACCTCTCCATGGGATCTGTTGCCCCATTTGCTCCAGCCAAGGCTCCCTTATTCTCTTGTTCATCTTCAGATTCATCCTGCCAGAATGCGCTTCAATTGCTTCTAATCACCTGAGCAATTTATCTCTATTATTGCATCTATATCCAGCTCCTCTTCCAGCAATCCTTCCCCAGTTCAAATGGCCTTCTCTCTGAGCCATTTTATAGGTTGCCCTGCTACCAAAACTAATGCAAGCTGTTCTCTTCAGCAGCGAAAGCTTTTAGCTGCAACAAAATGCAGTGGGCAATAAACAGCAGAAAAGAATAAAATAGACTAAAAACCAACTTTTATTTTCTAAAGTGGAATAACACACATTTTCTTACAAAAGTCTTCTCAGATCTGACCGAATTTTTTTTTCCCTGCAATCTACACCATCTTAGTATCCAAAACAGGTATTTCTAAGCGGTGAACAATAAAAAACACTAAACAGAAAAAATTAAATTAGACCAAATAAACAACTTTTATTTTCTGAATTGAAATCACGTACATTCTAGATCACAAAAGTCTTTTTCTCAGACCTGACCACATAACAACTGTAGGCAGTGAGCAATAAGCAGCAGAAAAGATTAAGCTAGACTTAGAAAACAACTTTTTAAAAAAAAATCGGAAATGACAACATTCTCTTAACAAAAGTTTTTTTTTATCAGACCTGACCAAAAAACTTCTCTTCCCAGTTGTAATCTACACCCTCTAAATAAATAAAAGCCCTGTTTCTAAAATTAGAAAATTCCCTAATAAATCCACTACAGCAGTTACATTTCCCCTACACCCAGAAATAGGGCAAACACTACAAAATTTCCAAAAATATTATAACTGACGGGAAGAGGGAATCAACGCATGTAATAGTCAGTTTACATCAATCATCAATGTACCTTGAGGACTTGAGGTCAATTAAAGAGAATGCACTTCAATAGCCTTCAGCTTACAAGTAGGAGATCATCTAGAGATGCTACATTTCAAACTGTAGAAAAATGTTAAGGAGATTGGCTACTCTCGGATGTCATCAGCTCTTCATATAACAAGTGCATATAAACTAAACATACCGGTGTCTTCAGGAGGGTAACGACCGTAAGAACAGCAGACGAAAGTTGTAGTAGATTGAGTAGACAGCCACAGGCTGTCTCCAAAAGGAAATCCAAGGAAGCCCAAATCTCTTGGTGACATCTAGTGTCCAGAATAGGAACGTATTAGTTATAACACAGGATGCAAGGGGCTCTGCGCTGTTCAGATTATTCACATCTTCTAAAGATTCACCCATGTTATCAACTGACTGCACAAAATCATAGAATTTGAAGAATTTGTCTAAATTCAGGGGCAATACATCTGAGATTTAAGCAGAACGAATATCTAGAATTGTTATGGTGAGTGATGAATGAGTTAAATAGAAGTGAAATTGAGGAATTCTTTGGCTGGCAAAGAGTGTAGAGCCTCTTCCCATGGCTGGAAGCTTCCTGTTCTTTTCCAACCAACAGATTGAACCTGCCTAAGTGAGGCGCTGCATTTATAAGGGGATATGATCTTCTTGCCTGGGAGGTTTACAGTTAACTGAAGACTGCTCGACGGCGGACGTATTCTTTCCGGCGTGAGACAGGTTTTCAGGCATATCGTGGGGATCCCAGAGGTAAAGCCTATCAGCTAATTAATTACTTTGGGCTTTCCTAAAGTGCTGATACATGGTTGATTAAAACTAAAAAAGAATTAAAATAATACACTACTATACTTGTAATTTTCTATTTTTTTCATAAATGTTCACAATTTTTTTTTTTCTTATTAATCTATTAAGAAATAATTGTATAAAGAGAAACAATAATAAGGCTTTATGTGTGTACATGCATTGTAGTTTTAGTTGATTGAAACTAGTCATCTCCAAGGACCCCTGTACTGCTATTTTTTAAAATAATAGCATTCCCTTCCCAGCCCTTGTCTGCCATATCCAGGTGATTACAATATAAAATTTAATATAAACCATAAATTATAAAATTTAATTTAATTTAATTTTTATGAGTTTGGACTCACAGTTAAAGAAATTCCCTTCAGTTTGTTTTCATGACATCCTATGTTGCTTCAGAGTTGTTCATAGAGTCCTGGTTGAATCGGCATTGGATTAGGTATGTTATCTTTGTCTATCTTTTAAACTATCTTGCATATCTTCGTTAATCCTGAATCTTGATCATATCTTGAAATCCAATCTTCGTTAATCTAGTTGAGAGTTTAAATCCTTGCTGTTGGCTGGAAGGCTGATCTTTCTTACTCTGTTTGAATGCATTTTTGCGTGTGGAATTAAATGTTTTAATAGTGGTCTTTTCTTGGGTCTTACAGAATTAAAAGGTACAAGTGATTTAGTATGCCGGATTTCAAACTTGATGGATATACAACACATGATTCTTATAGAGAAAGATCTTTCTTAATGGAATCTCATTGTTGCTTTTAAATGAACAAAATTTAATATAGCTTTACAAACCATATGCCCCAAGAATGTGGGTCCAAAGTAAAAAGTAGTATTGTACAAGTGTGCTAGTTTTTTTTTTTTTTTTTAAGACTGCAGGAATCTGGTAAGCTTTTTTCACATGACTGGTGATGCTGGCATGACACACCCTCTAGTACCACGGGGATGGGGGAGATTAGACCTCGTGACCTCTTGCCTGCAACAGGGTGCTTTAGCCAATCGAGCTAGGCGCCCCGGCCCTTACAAGTGTGCTAGTTATTATGTGGCTTGTTTGTGAATATATTCTGCATGTCATTGCTATAGTATAGATTCATATGTTCCATTATTGGATTTCTGTCAAGCTCATTGAAGTTCTATTGCATTAACTAGGTCATTGAATTGTGTCATAATAAGTTTCTGTAAAGATGTTCTGTGTATTATTGCTGTTGTACAGATTTATATATTCAAATATTGGACATTTGTCTCCTGCTCTGAAGTTTAGTGCAGTAACTGGTTATTTAAACTCAATTGCAATCTTTTCTAACTCTGCATTTCAAAAATGCAGTAGACTCAGCTTTTTTGAGGACCTAAGTTCTAGTACTTTGTTTCATCATGCTTCTTTTTGACCTGGTTTATGTTACATTTTTTTCTTGGTTCAAGTGAGAATTGTTAACTATAATGACTAAGCATATTTGATATTTTTACTTAATATCAGCATCAATGGCAAGGAAAATCTATTTAAACCAGGGAATTGGAGTTGGGGCTTTCCGAAAGATATATGGTGGCCGTAGAAGGAATGGTGTTGCTCCTCCACATTTTTGTAAAAGCAGCGGATCTATTGCTCGACATATACTCCAGCAATTGGAAAAAATTGGCATTGTTGAGATTGATACTAATGGGTGAGTGCTTTCATTTATTTTTTCTTTAGTGGGCTTAATTGTGCCTTGAATGTGCTGTTCTGTATAGGCACAAATGTTTTGACATGCAAATTTGTTGCGTTTCAGCGGAAGACGCATCACTTCCAACGGCCAAAGGGATCTTGACCAAGTTGCTGGTCGAATTGCAGTTGCTGCACCCTGAACTATATGTGATTGGATTTGTGGTTTCACATGGAAAAGCAATTCCATTTTGTTCTTGTTTGGTTGAATTTTAAACAGATCTTACTAGGTTTTCAAGGCCTATACAGTGTCTTGCGGAAGTGCTTCATGCAGCAATGACTTGAGAAAACTGGGTTGCAGTTTAGTTATGGTTTAAGAATTATTTGTAGTTGGTAGTTTTGGTTGAGGAATACTCTGGATAAGATTAGTTATTTTGCATGGATAGGAGTTTTTTCATGTCATTTATCAATTATCACCTTAACGATTCTAATTAATGCTATTTTATAAATTTTGGGGTCACTGAATTCTTTGAGCCATTTAAATATTAATTGGGTACTGTTGATGCTTCATTTTATTATTAACACAATACCACAAATTTAAAAAATTTAGTCATTGTCTCTAATGTGTGGGGACTTTCACTCTTAATTTTAGTTTCATTTAGGCTTGAAGGCTTAAAGTACAATATCCAATAGAGATGACAGATCTACCCATTTTTTATTTGTCCTTTTCATGCAGCTTGTTTCTAGCAATCACTGCTTTCCCAAGAAATCCTGAGCATTGAGCTCTTTGCTACCATTATTTTTTGCAAACAATATTGTGCCCTAGTTCCACCTGTTGGGAAACTTAAGCAAATGGTTATATGCAACAAAGCAATATCAACTTGCAAGTTATATTTCAGTAATTTTAAAGAAGTGCTCTGGTGTTGAAACTATCATTGGGAGTAGGCTTTCTTTGGTGTGCTAGTTATTGGTCAAATCCATGAAATGTCATTGGAAGTAATACAAGTCTCTGTTGTAGGAACCTGCAAGAGGATGTAAAAGTGATGTATTAGTTTAATTAATGATTAGTTGGGTAGAAGTGGCTTGGTATGGTCTGGGTGAGTTAGTTCCATAAATGAAAGATGTCCAAAGGTCATTATCACCAGCTTGTGTGTATGGACAAACTGCATGTATACGCTTCAATGATCTCTTGAATAGCAGCTTTTAAGTGAGACAAATGTATATGGAGGGTGTGTATGATATGTTCTTGTGGACGCAACTAGATTGTATGACAAGGTTTTGACAATCCATGACTGAAATGATTAAAAGTTTTTGAAACAACACGAGGTTGTTTTACATCAAGGATTTTGATTACACTTTTGTATTCATTACCAAGATGAAACAGAATGGTTTGGATCACCTTTCTGGATCTTTGTTAGGATGAAAAAATTATCGACATTTTGGAATGCTCAGTAAATGTTCTCATTTAAACAAGAGATTGCGAATTTTTATCTGGAAACATTGAGCAAAATCACTCTACAGTGTTTCCAAAATCATTCCTTCTCATTTAACATGTTTACGTCACTGGGTTTGTAATATCCACCTATCTGCATATGATGCATAAGATAAGTTTTCATGGTAATGATTGGCAACCCAAGGTTGGCTGATTGCCATTTCATATAATGATGCCAAACCATGCATGATTGCAAAACATGCCTAGGACTGTTACTATTGTAGGGGTGGTCTTGATGATAGCAAATATGGGAGTCTATTGCACTACTTCGCATCATAGGTGGTAAACAATTTAGCTGTATTTTTATGAGGTTGCTTTAGAGGGGAGAATAGAGAGTAGTTAAACTACTATTCTTTTATGTAGTCAAGTACCGTTGCTTTCTCTTTGGTTTTGGCTGTTTTAAAAATGCTTATAGTTCAGTTTCAGAAAATGAAATTATCATGGGAGGATTTTGTGAATTTGTCCAGAGTAAGTAAAAGGGATGTAAATCCACTGTCACTAGTTTTGTTGCTTTCTATTTGGTTTTGGCTGTTTTTAAAATGCTTATAGTTCAATTTCAGAGATGAAATTTTTATGGGAGAATTTTGTGAATTTGTCCAGAGCAAGTAAAAGAGATTTAAATCCCCTGGTACTAGTTTCTTTAGAAATGTAAAATTGCACGAGTTTTTCATTAGATGAGAAGTTATACATTTGATGTGGATGGTGGATGTGTGGGTCAGTTTGTGCTTAAGGTGAAGTTTGCTTGGCTTTGATTCAGAATGGCGCTGGGTGTGTTTTGTACCTTCTTTCTGTTTATACTACTTATAATTTATAATTGCAGTAACTGAAACTAAATTTGTTCATTCGAAAGGGATCAGAGCATTTGGACCAATGTCGGGGATTTGATAGGCTTTGGTATTGGGTATTTGTAATAGATGCATTCCATCTGTGTTGATTACCATCGGCCAATATGCAACTTGTGAACAAGATCGGTACTTCGGATCGGGTGTATCAGCTACCTTCATACCCAATCGGGCCCGATAGTATGATAAAAGTTGACTATAGATGCCGATCTTAGGCTATTGTCGGGTGATCGTGATTGGCTAAGAGTGGAGTCCGACCTCTCGATAACATGTGGAAACCAAATTTTTTAAATCTATCCTTTAAATGCTGGTGGGACCCGCAGGACATAGTTGCTGGTCGAATTGCAGTTGCCACCCTGAACTATATGTGATTGGATTTGTGGTTTCACATGGAAAAGCAATTCCATTTTGTTCTTGTTTGGTTGAATTTTAAACAGATCTTACTAGGTTTTCAAGGCCTATACAGTGTCTTGCGGAAGTGCTTCATGCAGCAATGACTTGAGAAAACTGGGTTGCAGTTTAGTTATGGTTTAAGAATTATTTGTAGTTGGTAGTTTTGGTTGAGGAATACTCTGGATAAGATTAGTTATTTTGCATGGATAGGAGTTTTTTCATGTCATTTATCAATTATCACCTTAACGATTCTAATTAATGCTATTTTATAAATTTTGGGGTCACTGAATTCTTTGAGCCATTTAAATATTAATTGGGTACTGTTGATGCTTCATTTTATTATTAACACAATACCACAAATTTAAAAAATTTAGTCATTGTCTCTAATGTGTGGGGACTTTCACTCTTAATTTTAGTTTCATTTAGGCTTGAAGGCTTAAAGTACAATATCCAATAGAGATGACAGATCTACCCATTTTTTATTTGTCCTTTTCATGCAGCTTGTTTCTAGCAATCACTGCTTTCCCAAGAAATCCTGAGCATTGAGCTCTTTGCTACCATTATTTTTTGCAAACAATTTTGTGCCCTAGTTCCACCTGTTGGGAAACTTAAGCAAATGGTTATATGCAACAAAGCAATATCAACTTGCAAGTTATATTTCAGTAATTTTAAAGAAGTGCTCTGGTGTTGAAACTATCATTGGAAGTAGGCTTTCTTTGGTGTGCTAGTTATTGGTCAAATCCATGAAATGTCATTGGAAGTAATACAAGTCTCTGTTGTAGGAACCTGCAAGAGGATGTAAAAGTGATGTATTAGTTTAATTAATGATTAGTTGGGTAGAAGTGGCTTGGTATGGTCTGGGTGAGTTAGTTCCATAAATGAAAGATGTCCAAAGGTCATTATAACCAGCTTGTGTGTATGGACAAACTGCATGTATACGCTTCAATGATCTCTTGAATAGCAGCTTTTAAGTGAGACAAATGTATATGGAGGGTGTGTATGATATGTTCTTGTGGACGCAACTAGATTGTATGACAAGGTTTTGACAATCCATGACTGAAATATTAAAAGTTTTTGAAACAACACGAGGTTGTTTTACATCAAGGATTTGATTACACTTTTGTATTCATTACCAAGATGAAACAGAATGGTTTGGATCACCTTTCTGGATCTTTGTTGGGATGAAAAAATAATCGACATTTTGGAATGCTCAGTAAATGTTCTCATTTAAACAAGAGATTGCGCATTTTTATCTGGAAACATTGAGCAAAATCACTCTACAGTGTTTCCAAAATCATTCCTTCTCATTAAACATGTTTACGTCACTGGGTTTGTAATATCCACCTATCTGCATATGATGCATAAGATAAGTTTTCATGGTAATGATTGGCAACCCAAGGTTGGCTGATTGCCATTTCATATAATGATGCCAAATGATGCATGATTGCAGAACATGCCTAGGACTGTTACTATTGTAGGGGTGGTCTTGATGATCGCAAATATGGGAGTCTATTGCACTACTTCGCATCATAGGTGGTAAACAATTTAGCTGTATTTTTACGAGGTTGCTTTAGAGGGGAGAATTAGAGAGTAGTTAAACTACTATTCTTTTATGTAGTCAAGTTCCGTTGCTTTCTCTTTGGTTTTGGCTGTTTTAAAAATGCTTATAGTTCAGCTTCAGAAAATGAAATTATCATGGGAGGATTTTGTGAATTTGTCCAGAGTAAGTAAAAGGGATGTAAATCCACTGGTACTAGTTTTGTTGCTTTCTATTTGGTTTTGGCTGTTTTTAAAATGCTTATAGTTTCAATTTCAGAGATGAAATTTTCATCGGAGGGTTTTGTGAATTTGTCCAGAGGAAGTAAAAGAGATGTAAATCCCCTGGTACTAGTTTCTTTAGAAATGTAAAATTGCACGAGTTTTTCATTAGATGAGAAGTTATACATTTGATGTGGATGGTGGATGTTTGGGTCAGTTTGTGCTTAAGGTGAAGCTTGCTTGGCTTTGATTCAGAATGGCGCTGGGTGTGTTTTGTACCTTCTTTCTGTTTGTGGCGTTCCTAATATACTTATAATTTATAATTGCAGTAACTGAAACAAAATTTGTTCATTCGAAAGGGATCGGAGCATTTGGACCAATGTCGGGGATTTGATAGGCTTTGGTATCGGGTATTTGTAATAGGTGCACTCCATCTGTGTTGATCACCATCGGCCGATATGTGACTTGTGAACAGATCGGTACTTTGGATCGGGTGTATCAGCTACCTTCATACCTAATCGGGCCCGATAGTATGATAAAGTTGACTATAGATGCCGATCTTAGGCTATTGTCGGGTGATCGTGATTGGCTAAGAGTGGAGTCCGACCTCTCAATAACATGTGGAACAAAATTTTATAAATGTACCCTTTAAAAATGCCGGGTAGGGGACCTGGGACATAGTTACCGGTCAATTGCGCTATCGACCGAACTAAATGTGATTGGATTTGTGGTTTCACATGGAAAAGCAATTCCATTTTGTTCTTGTTTGGTTGAATTTTAAACAGATCTTACTAGGTTTTCAACGCCTATACAGTGTCTTGCGGAAGTGCTTCATGCAGCAATGACTTGAGAAAACTGGGTTGCAGTTTAGTTATGGTTTAAGAATTATTTGTAGTTGGTAGTTTTGGTTGAGGAATACTCTGGATAAGATTAGTTATTTTGCATGGATAGGAGTTTTTTCGTGTCATTTATCAATTATCACCTTAACGATTCTAATTAATGCTATTTTATAAATTTTGGGGTCACTGAATTCTTTGAGCCATTTAAATATTAATTGGGTACTGTTGATGCTTCATTTTATTATTAACACAATGCCACAAATTTCAAAAATTTAGTCATTGTCTCTAATGTGTGGGGACTTTCACTCTTAATTTTAGTTTCATTTAGGCTTGAAGGCTTCAAGTTCAATATCCAATAGAGATGACAGATCTACCCATTTTTTATTTGTCCTTTTCATGCAGCTTGTTTCTAGCAATCACTGTTTTCCCAAGAAATCCTGAGCATTGAGCTCTTTGCTACCATTATTTTTTGCAAACAATATTGTGCCCTAGTTCCACCTGTTGGGAAACTTAAGCAAATGGTTATATGCAACAAAGCAATATCAACTTGCAAGTTATATTTCAGTAATTTTAAAGTTCTCTGGTGTTGAAACTATCATTGGGAGTAGGCTTTCTTTGGTGTGCTAGTTATTGGTCAAATCCATGAAATGTCATTGGAAGTAATACAAGTCTCTGTTGTAGGAACCTGCAAGAGGATGTAAAAGTGATGTATTAGTTTAATTAATGATTAGTTGGGTAGAAGTGGCTTGGTATGGTCTGGGTGAGTTAGTTCCATAATGAAAGATGTACAAAGGTCGTTATCACCAGCTTGTGTGTATGGACAAACTGCATGTATACGCTTCAATGATCTCTTGAATAGCAGCTTTTATGTGAGACAAATGTATATGGAGGGTGTGTATGATATGTTCTTGTGGACGCAACTAGATTGTATGACAAGGTTTTGACAATCCATGACTGAAATGTTAAAAAGTTCTTGAAACAACACGAGGTTGTTTTACATCAAGGATTTTGATTACACTTTTGTATTCATTACGAAGATGAAACAGAATGGTCTGGATCACCTTTCTGGATCTTTCTTAGGATGAAAAAATTATCAACATTTTGGAATGCTCAGTAAATGTTTTCATTTAAACAAGAGATTGCGAATTTTTATCTGGAAACATTGAGCAAAATCACTCTACAGTGTTTCCAAAATCATTCCTTCTCATTTAACATGTTTACGTCACTGGGTTTGTAATATCCACCTATCTGCATATGATGCATAAGATAAGTTTTCATGGTAATGATTGGCAACCCAAGGTTGGCTGATTGCCATTTCATATAATGATGCCAAACGATGCATGATTGCAAAACATGCCTAGGACTGTTACTATTGTAGGGGTGGTCTTGATGATAGCAAATATGGGAGTCTATTGCACTACTTCGCATCATAGGTGGTAAACAATTTAGCTGTATTTTTATGAGGTTGCTTTAGAGGGGAGAATAAGAGAGTAGTTAAACTACTATTCTTTTATGTAGTCAAGTACCGTTGCTTTCTCTTTGGTTTTGGCTGTTTTAAAAATGCTTATAGTTCAGTCTCAGAAAATGAAATTAGCATGGGAGGATTTTGTGAATTTGTCCAGAGTAAGTAAAAGGGATGTAAATCCACTGTCACTAGTTTTGTTGCTTTCTATTTGGTTTTGGCTGTTTTTTTTGGCTGTTTTTAAAATGCTTATAGTTCAATTTCAGAGATGAAATTTTTATGGGAGAATTTTGTGAATTTGTCCAGAGCAAGTAAAAGAGATTTAAATCCCCTGGTACTATTTTCTTTAGAAATGTAAAATTACACGAGTTTTTCATTAGATGAGAAATTATACATTTGATGTGGATGGTGGATGTGTGGGTCAGTTTGTGCTTAAGGTGAAGTTTTCTTGGCTTTGATTCAGAATGGCGCTGGGTGTGTTTTGTACCTTCTTTCTGTTTGTGGCGTTCCTAATATACTACTTATAATTTATAATTGCAGTAACTGAAACTAAATTTGTTCATTCGAAAGGGATCAGAGCAGTTGGACCAATGTCGGGGATTTGATAGGCTTTGGTATATCGGGTATTTGGAATAGATGCATTCCATCTGTGTTGATCACCATCGGCCAATATGTGACTTGTGAACAAGATCGGTACTTTGGATTGGGTGTATCAGCTACCTTCATACCCAATCGGGCCCGATAGTATGATAATGTTGACTATAGATGCCGATTTTAGGCTATTGTCGGGTGATCGTGATTGGCTAAGAGTGGAGTCCGACCTCTCGATAACATGTGGAAACCAAATTTTATAAATCTACCCTTTAAATGCTGGTGGGACCCGCAGGACATAGTCAACCAACAATTAAGCAATAAGTAATAAAAAATAAAATAACCAAAAGCGTTTACTTCTAATTATATTGTTCAAAGTATTAGTAACCTTTAACTCTTGGCTATAAAAGGTATTATGTAGGTTGATCAGATCTAGCTTTTTTTTTTCCTCAGGATTTCTTTTTACTTTCTTTTACGTGTTCTAGAGCTATAAGTCCCTTTGAATCCTTTAGAGTTTTTTTTTTCCTTTTATCTTTTATACCTTGTTTTTTCTTTTTGCTACCCTCAAGGTTAGTATCAATCATTTGTTCCTTCTTGAGCTCTTTGATCTTTTTGTGAGGATTCTCAATGTTTTCAGCACTATTCTTGATCGAACAGTGATTAATCTTAAGGATATTTTTTGAGATTAAAATTAATCTCTTAGATTTTCTTTTCCATATTAACCATACGACTCTTATAATCCTCCTTTAACACATTGTCAATATCTTTAAGATCATCCAACCTATTTTGTAGCTCCTTGTTTGAAGTTTTGGATTGGACCCACTCTTCATTTGAGTTTTTTTCCTTAGCCCTCAAACTTCAATTTGGTTTTATTAATCTCCAAAAAAAATCATATGGCCAATTTGAAATGATTTGCCACTCTCTCCCTAGCCAACCCTAGTAATCATAGACTTCTTCCCTATTAGCATACAGATAAGAAAAATCCTCAAATAGAGGATTGGTGACATCAATGTTGGGCCTTTCCTCAAGGTTTGAACCGTAGCATCCTATCATCGAGTTTCTCTTTACTTTTTCCAACCACTTCTCCATTAGGTTTAAAGATTTGGTTACCTTTCCTCTACAATTTAGATCCTTCCTCTTCCTCACTAGTTTAAGACCCCTTTGACCAAGAAATAGCCTTCTTTGCTCTTCCTTCGTGGAGATTTTTACGATTGCCCTAGAATAAAAAAATAATGTAGTTAGGGTTATAACTAACCAATTATACGTTTGAAGCAATATAAAACTCGGTTTAGGTCCTTGCAATGATGTTAGACAATACTAGAAATATATTTCATTTTATAAAACATATATAATAAATGTCTTATCCATTTAAACCATGTAAAAATACATAACTATTTCAAAACTATATAAACTACACAATATCCATAATGAACAATGGAAGTTTAATCATAATAGGAATTGGATGAGAAACATGATAAGTTCGCCCAAAACTATCCATGCTAAGCCCAAGAGTTGATATACCATCCCGCTTAGTCCCAAGTGGCAGACACAGTCATCCAACATGGAGTGGCGTACTTAGTGAATAAACTTGTACTTGCTTTCTCTATCCATGTTGCCTTATCCATCCCTTTTATGATTGAGACACCTTGAGTCCTTCCCAACAACCAATTCATGTAGAAATAGGGGAAAAGCTACCATAGGAGGCCCATAGATTCCTCTTTCTAAGCCCAAGCGTGGACACTCAGCCCCCTAGCCCGAAGTGGCAGACACACAATCATCCAACATGGAGTGACGTACTTAGAAAGAAAGCTAGTATCTACTCACCCTACTGGTACTTCCCGCACTCCTCATGGTTGCAGGTTGAGAATTACAAACAATAAATATATCCAAATTCCAGATTCATAGAGATCATACAATCATAAATATATCATTATACATAATAACCATGATAGAGCATACCACAATACTTGGTAAAATATAAGACTGCTATATTCTAAGATACAAACATATTAATGAATGCTGACTTTTTCCCTTGTCTGTTGAGTGTAGATAATTATGTTTGATCTGCTCCAATTGCCTTGTTGTTCGATTTGTCTTTTATATTC
>VDFB02078737.1:0-21824 GCA_007258455.2 Sequoia sempervirens | reverse complement strand
AGCTTGGTAAAAAGGGGTTCGGATGGGTATTACTGTATGATGAAAACGCGATTATTCGCAAGATTGTAATAAGGTTTTACACTGGATAATAAAAGTGTTGGATGGCTGCGGTTTGGTGGATGTAGCCCAGAATTGGGTGAACCACGTTAAATTCTGTGTTATGATTTATTCTGTGAATGTTTTAGTTTCTCTATTTTTGTTTATTAAATCTGCATTTAATTGTTAGATTTGCCATCTCTAACCCTAACATCAAATCCATAAATATTAACATCATTAAGTTGCATAAGCCTCTTGTCCACACCAATTTTATCTAGGAGGTCAATGCTACAAACATTAAGACCTACTTCATTGTCTATGAGAGTGTTCCTAACTACGGTTTTATTAATGATCACCTTTATCATCAAGGATTCATTTTTATTTTGGATTTCAAGTGGGGGTAATTCATGTTTAGGGAATGTGATTTTTGATTCTGTGACTTGCATACGTACGATCAAAGGAGGATGCTACATCATTGAATTTCATAAAATATTGGATCTCCTCCCGCTTTATCTGTAACATTTCTTGGAATACCCAATTCTATGTAGGTGATGTTTGAACAAGATCCAATAAGGATATATTAGCAGGAGTCTTTTTAAGGTCTTCAACTAAATTATGTAAAGGAAAATGAGGAGAACTAGGAAAAATATGTTGAGGCAATGGTAATGAAGTGGGAGCAGTTAGCAGTTGCCTACATGTTTGAGCAACTATATTATAACTTAGTTTTTGCAGAACATTGTTACTATCAAGCTGCATTATAGATTTCAAGAGATCTCTTAGTTTCTTTCTATGTGGTTTGATGATGGGAGGTGACTTAGGAGGCTCACTAATTAAAGGAGATCCAATTTGTGCATTCATAACCTCAACAAACTTATCCTTATGTTCATGATTTCCTAGCAAAGAGGAGTCTAATGTCACTTTATCATTTTCATCTAGGGAAGCCACACTACTATTGTTTGAAAGACATGTGTCAATATTTTCTTGCACCATGATATCTTCCCAAGTAGGAGGTGTTTAGGAGAGAAACAAACTAGATTTTCATGAGTTTCAATAGTTGGTTCTTCTAAAATGACTTCATCATGTAAGTAAGGGATTTATCAATGGTTGGATTTTATTGCTTATAAATGATGACATTCTCTTGTTCAACAATTCTTTCCTTAGTAGGGGAAGAGAAACAAATAGGAATCTCATAGCTCTCATTGGTTTGATCTTCTAACACCAAAATATATTCTTCATAAATGTGAAACATTTTTTCTTTTTCTTAGTCTTTCAATCTTCGGCTTCTTTTGTTTTTTTGGCTTTGGAGATGTTCGAGTTTATACAAGGCTGGTCGGAAAGAAAAGCAATGCACCACGTGGTGGCTGCATGGCTTTCTTGAATCGTTTTCCTTTCAGAGGAGGGCCTGAGAGACACGTCAGTTTGGTGGACGTTTTCTCCAAAACATTTTTTGGAAAAAATATGAGCTCCGCTCGCGTGACATGTCATCTCTTCACTACAAGAGGACTGTGCCTCTTTTATGATGATGTCTTTTAGGAGTTTGTTAGAGCTTATTGGCCTTTCTTTTCTTGGTTTTTGGGAATGGAAGTTTTGAGTCAGTGCCTCGAGGTAATGTGATTGGTCAACAAAACCCTTTTTCCAAAGTGTTCATAGGATTTGATCATTTACAAGCCTCCATCTTTGCTAAATATCTAAAATACATTAATGCAATAGCTGAGAATTAATGAGCAAAGATCTTTGCAGCCTAACCAAAGATCTACGATCAGATTGCGAGCTATCAAGTATCAACATTTGGCAGAAATTACTTTTGTGTTGAGACTATGTTCTCTTTGGCGGCTATATAAGGAGGGTGACGACACAATTGGGGGTTGGATTTCAAGTTACTATTTCTTTGCTAAG
This sequence comes from Sequoia sempervirens, assembly GCA_007258455.2. NCBI lineage: Eukaryota > Viridiplantae > Streptophyta > Pinopsida > Cupressales > Cupressaceae > Sequoia > Sequoia sempervirens. The sequence goes on along the minus strand of VDFB02078737.1, from coordinate 19,892 downwards.
AAAAGTTTCTTTACTTTTCTTAGGGTTTTTAGAATTACTTTTAGAAGCAAGTTGTAGAACTACTTTACTTTGGCATGTTATATCTATTAAGGTTTAAACTATTGTCAGATTGGCATTCGACCTCTGTTTCAAAGTTCATTTGATATTTAAAAGAACGAACTATTGAGGAGAATTTGTTGAAATTGTCCATGGATGGCCTTTTTCAAGCTTTCTTTCTTTATACTATCATTCTAAATGAAACACTGTGTCTTGCAAGCTATATCTAGATAGTTTAAGTACTGGATTTCTATGTTGTATGCTTGTGTGATAGAGTAGTAGCTTAGGAAAACCGGACTATATCATTGGACTTTTGTCTTTTTATGAAAGTTGTTATTTTATTGTACTATGTTGTATTAAGAGGTACAGTTCATGTGATTTTTGAAATATTGTTCTATTAATCGTAAGAAATCTTTATGTTTGATCGAACCTTAATGAACACTACCTATAGAAAGATTTGAAATTCTACACTATGCTTGAAGTTAGCCTTTGTTATTTGTTCTCTTTCCAACAATGAAGGGTTGTGGCATTCTGTGTCTATTTATATCACTCATAGGAATGTTTTGGGTTTGAAATGTTGTAAAAGCTTTGGCGCATCACTTTTTATGCTTTATGTTTACATTTCCTTCTCCCCTTATCTCAAAACCCCAAAGAAGAGCTGACTTTCTATAAAAATCTTGGATGTATTCAGTGAGATGCAATTTTTCCCCCACTCACTGAATTTCCCATAAGACTGTCGAAGAGGTGCAAGCTTTGATGATCAATAGTTCTTTTTTTTGGCATGCCTAGTGGGACCAGAAGTTTTCTGAATGCCTGATTATAAGTCATAAATATTTCTTGAATCAAGCCAAGGAAGGAAACTAGAAGTTTCATGCCTAGAGTCCAAACAAGAGCATCTTTGAGAAGTCACCTCCAGTACTCTTAGTTACCTACCTCGACCCCTAGGAGGAGAAGACTTATAGGTTTTGTATCACCTGTAAGGAGAAAAAGAGTAAGAAGTAAGAGCCCAATATCTAGAGCATTATCTACTCCACCTGGAGGCTTAAATTTACAAATTAAAATACTTGTATATCTGATTCATGGGAATCTTTTCTCTATGGCTCACGTCCCTCCCCCTGCTCCTAGGAACTTCATAACATGGGATAGTGGTAGTCTAATACAACCACCCACACCCCTAGATGTATGGCCTTCCATTCCCACTAACTCCCTCAAAGCTATCCCTAAATTCTCCATAGAAGATTTCAAAACCCCTTCCGAACACCTTCAAGATATAGCGGAGGTATGCAGGGTACATAATATAGCGGAGGAAAATATTGCTAGATAAGGCTGTTAGCCACCTCTTTCAAAGGAAAATCCCAAGATTGGTATCGATCTTTGGCTTTGGGTTCTATCATCTCCTGGGACCAGCTCAGAGGGCACTTGTTCGAACCTTCTCAAAGAAAGGAGACCACTCCTCGTTGCTGCAACAACTGATTACCATCAAGAGAGCTCCGCATGAGGCCATGAGCGACTTGAACACTAGATTCCATAAGACCTGGCAAAGGATCCCTGTGACTGCTCAACCTCAAACTGCCATAGCATTCATGTTCTATCTAAAGACTTTTAACCTGAACATTGCAGTCATGATAACTTCCATGGAGGAGATATCTTTCCCAATGCATATGAGGTGGCGGTGTGCATGAAAAATAATTTGATCAATGTTGGGAAACTCCCAACACGACCCCCTATGCCTATGATCACATAAATCTCTGGAATATATCGAGAAGATGCTTCTCCAAACACTTCCGCTACACAATTGATGTTGGGCGCACCACAATCCATGTATGTGTATCTCGTCACACAAAGTAGTGCGTCAGGCTCCAACTCAATTACGACAGATATTAATGACATAAAGAGTCTCATGTGAACTTTTGCTAATGAGCTGACTATCATCAAACGACAGCAGTTAATGCCCCCAAAGCCAAGCACTCAGACCTATGGTGGAAGCAAGCCATCCTATCAACAAAACACATACTAGGGGTTTTCTTGAGGAGGCTAACAGATGACATCCGTGAACTAGATAGTTTCGGTCAACATGCCGCTTCAGACGATAAAGGATAGCCATAGTAGATAAATGATCCCAGGCTAGAACAATTTGGTAGAAGAAGAGATCGCGTGGTGCTTCCCATGCAGCAATAGCCATATGCCCCAAAATTGCCTGAGGGGGAATATGCAACAAAGGAATAGCGAAACAAAGAGGCAGAGTTGTACTTCTGAGTGTAGACGAATATAGGTCTTCCAAAATGGAGAATGCTCATTTTAGAGCATAGATGCAAGGGATGTCCTTGGAGCAAGAGGTAGAAATTACTCTCGATCAAGCTTTGTTCTCATAGATGGAGGAAGAAGACGCGGATTCACAAACGAAGCTCCTACGACTAGTGCTCTGTAAGTACAGTCAGATTACAACACGAGGCCTAAAAGAAGGCTCACTAGAGAATATGTGCAACAACCTCTACCACAACCTCAGCCACGTTAATCGCCATTGCAAGAGAAGCAATTTTTACCACCTACCGCCCGTCCTGACCCGCAAGCACATAATCTACCATGGCCTGTGAAAAGGATGAGTGAAACACCAAGCTCAATCATGTCGGAAGGTTTTCTTCCAAAAATAAGAGAAATACCATCATTTAAGCCCAAGGTCCAAACAACCAGGATGCTTAGCGTGGTCAAGCAATTGAAGATGGTGCCTACCAATGTATCATTGTGGGATGACATATCTATCCTCGAACAAAAGACTCTACTTCGGGAAGCATTGAAGAAAGAAGAGAAAATGCCTCAGATGAGAGTAGCTCCTATATGTGATCAAAGAAAAGACAAGGTACTCACATCAGATCCTCAAGCGCCAAAAGATGTAGTGTATGCAAATGACATGGGTAATACAAAGGAGAAAGAGGTAAGAAGACCAAAGCCTACACCTTTCTTTTTAACACTTATTGTGGGAGATAAGCTCTTGCATAACAATATGATCAATTTGGGAGCCAACACGACTATCATGCCAAATCAAGTGGTGCATGCCTTGAAGCTTAAGTATGAGCCTCTTGAAAAGGGAATCATGCAACTAGATGGGAAGAAGGTTTCGACCATTGGACAGATAAAGGACTTATCTTTGACCCTTTTGTCATGCCCAAGCCAAACAGTCACGCAAGAAGTAGTAGTGATAGACATTCCATCAGTCTTCGGAATGTGTCTATCAAGAGATTTCAGCACAAAGCTTGGAGGGTATCTAGCACTTGACTAGACCCACCTCATATTGAGAACCAAGCATGGGGCGAAAAATGAAGATTCTTTTTGAATCTCTACATCCTGAACATATTGCAGACAATGCAGTCTTATGCTTTGAAGCTGCACATACTTCCATCTCTCAATAGGAGAAATATTGCATAGAAATGCTAGAAGATGAAGAGGATACAAGTGAGCGGACTCCTGAAGAGGAAGTGCTACTCAACCAATTCATGGATTCTAATCCATTCGATAATTTCCCTGCGATAGAGCTAGGAACCTATGTAATTTTTGATGGAGATAAAACTTTTTCAAAACTTATGAAAGATTGAGAAAAATACGATGACCCATTTGATAACCGTCTATGGACCTTGTATTTTGGCAGTGCCAAGTGTAAAGCCAGCGCCAAAGTGGGTGTTTGATTACTATCCTTGATGGGATCTGAAACTCTCAGAGCTTATCATTTTCTATTTTCATGCTCGAATAATGATGTTGAGTATGAGGCCTTGGCCCATGGTCTAATCGTTGCTGAAAGAATGGGTTGTAAAAAGATTTTAATTTTTTAGAGATTCAAAGCTGGTGGTGAGCCAAGTTTCCAGCCAAGCAACTGCAAAGAAAACTCGAATGAGGTCATATAGACATTGAATTTGGGATCTGATCGAGAGTTTTAAAGCTTTCAACATACAAGTTATTCCCCAATCTTAGAATAGTGTCACTGATAGCATGGAATCTGTTGGGTCACAATTTGAACTAGTTTTTGACTCAACTAAGGAATATACAGTACAAGTTTTCGTCTGACCCTTAATTCTCGATAATGATGAAAGTTGGTAAGTTTTTGATGGCGACACTTAGATTGCTACCTTCATACAAAAGGAAGTAATGAATCCCAACTATTCGCCCCCAGGAGTATATTTTTTTGAAGGGTAGGTCATCCAATTAAAAGGAAACAAGCTTCCCAGAGGGTTGATTTCCCTCAAGAACCTTTCTGACAATGAAGATGCTAGAAATGGAAAGTGAATGTTCACTACAGATGAAAGAGATTATGAAGAACTTGATGTCAGAAGCGACAAAAATTTGAAGGTAAGAAAAGAGGTTCCTCAAAAGGATAAAGAAAGATTAAGGGATTTGTGCTATGAGTATGATAGAGTTATGGCTTGGTACTATGATTATTTGAGAGGTTATGACCTGTGTATAATTCAACATACCATTGATTTGGAGGAAGGGTCCAAGCCCATCCGATAGAAGCAAAGGCCAGTCAACCCGAAGGTTGAAGCCTTGATGGCACAGGAGCTCACCAAGTTGGTCAAATCAAGAATCATATATCTGATCAAACATTCCACTTGGGTGTCAAATCTAGTACCCGTCTGAAAGAAGAATGGTGACATCAGACTTTGCATCAATTTTTGGGACTTCAACAAGCCCTCGTTGAAGGACCACTACCCATTACCATCGATGGAGAAAATTTTGTAGACAGTAGCGGGATCTGAAATGTTCTCACTGATTGATGGATTTTCAGAATATAACTAGGTATCTGTAAAGGAGAGTGACCAACACAAGACGAAATTCACCACTAAATGGGGAACATTTGCATATGCCAAGATACCGTTCATACTATCAAATGTTGGTGCAAATTTTCAATGAGAAATGGATATTGCTTTCAGAGGTTTAATCAACTTGATTATTTTGATATTTCTGGATGACCTGATGGTCTTTTCAAAATCAAAGGATGATAATTTTGATCATCTAGAAAAGGTTTTCCAAAAATTCCAGCGGTTTGGGATTTCTTTAAATCCCAAAAAAATGTGTCTTTGGAGTACCTCAAGGTAATTTGCTTAGCTTTGTAGTGTCTAAAGAGGGAATAGCAATAGATACCAAAAGGGTTAGATCTATAATGGAATTACCCTTGCTAGTAAACTAGAAAGGACTTCATTCGTTTGTAGGGAAAATCAATTTCATTAGTAGGTTTATTTTAGACTTTGTCGGTATTGTGAGGCCTATCAAACTAATGCTTAAAAAGCATCTATTGTTCAAATGGAACCCCAAATGAAAAGAAGCTTTTGAGAAAATAAAGATGGTGATTTATGTTGCTCTAGTCTTGGTTAATCCATATTTTTCCAAAGATTTCCTACTTTATGTACATAGTGGTCAGGATAGTATAGCTTCGTTGCTTACTCAGAAAAGCAATCAGAATGATGGAGAACATCCTATTGCTTTCCATTCAAGAACTTTGAAAGGTTATGAGGTCAGGTATAACTTTTTGGAAAAACAAGCCTTTTCCATAGTTAAAAGTTTAAGAAAGTTTCGATACTTGGTGTCGGCAAACAAGATCACTATCCTTGTAGCTCACGCCAATGTGTGGGAATATATTACAGAAGGTGAGATCACTGAAAAAAGAGCAAATTGGATCACTAAGATCCTAGAATATGATGTGGACATCAAACCAACCAAGTTGGTTTAGGGAAGAGGACTGTGCGAATACATCACATAAGAAATGAGTCTTGCAGCTAAAAATGACATTGATCAAGTCTACTCAAACCAATTCAAGTCTGAACAATCTAGGGTGGCTGATCGAACTCGGTATATGCATAAGGGATATTACCCAACCAACCTTCCATTCAATAAAAGGAGATACTACCTATGAATATAAAATTCCTCAAGATCTCTTCAGGTGGTTTTGTTTTTGTTAAATGCCAACCCACACCTCATATGTTCGAAATGCTAACCTTCTCTTCTGAATTGGGCCTCTTTTTGATAAACTCTGTTGGCTACTATGACATGTCTTGTAGACGCTCATCGTAGTGATTGCTTCCTTCACTCTTCTACCGGCTCCCACCATGCTTCCACATGTCATCACTGCAGGCACTTCAAGGCTACTTCCCTTCACTTTTTAGTCGGGCCCTATCCACGTGCCACGTAGCTTTCATTTCCATACACTTTTGGCGAACCCCATAGTCGGTGCCGATAGTAAAGAATGTCACCACATGTCTTTCTGGAGTGCAATATTTCATCATAGAAAGGGAGAAATGAACCATGGGCTATGACCTATTGCCACACATCTCCTTGGTGGGGGTTCTACCGAAGGAAAGGATGGAGCGAATAACAAGCTACAACATATTGCCACTTGTTCTAACTGCCTCCATAGGGAAGTGACACTTGTCTGCATGGAGTTTTTCTAGGACCACTGCCATCATTCATAGGGGATGCATCTGGTTGGGGAATGACCATGTTCTATGGCCTGAATCTTTTTTGTTGCAATGACCAAAGGGAATCATTGCTACATGCATCATTGCTTGAGATACAAGATATTTTCTATTATTGGCCCTCCAGGTGGTGGGACTTTTAGCTATATGTACTTCTTCTTTCTTCGGAAGAAGAATTTGGAAGGCACAAAAAAATTAGGGAAATACACTAGGCTAAGTTTGTATTGCTTTTAGATTATTTTATGAGACTCTCAGATTGTGCCATTGTTTAGCCTTTCTATTTTTCTTAAGCTATTTGATAAAACATTATATTGTGCCATTATTGTCCTGAATTTCTTATTTGCAAAACTTTTGTGATTTTAATACAATTTTGTTGGTTTAGATCATGTCTTTGACTCTTCTTTTCAGTAAATGTGTATGAGAGTTATTTTATGTTATTGTATAAAATATTCAGGCTTTCACCTTTGATTTATGTCATTTTGGAACTTAGCAGATTGTTGATCAGGCCCTTAAATCGCATCCAAAAGATAGGTTTATCGTGCCTTAAATATAAATCTTGGCACATCGCCTTAGTTAGACCTTTATTTTTTATATTTGCTTCCTTTTCCCATTCCAAAACCCCAATTACAAAAGAAGTCGACTTCTTTAAAAAATTGAAGGTCACTCAATTTAGCGCAATTGGTCACCCCATTAACTGGGTTTCCCATAAAGGTTGTTACCTTGCCAATTTTTGGTATTAACAGTTTCTTTTTACTGGAACACCCGGTGGGACTGCTTAAATGAATCTAAAGTTAAAAAGGGTGTATGAGCCATCAGCCTATTACTAGATCCCAAATAGTTAATAATCTTGGTTTGTTAGTGCCGCCACTAGGAAAAATACAAGCTACGACCCAAATTGTGAACATTCAGCTTCCTCTATCCCTTCCACTAGCCAAGTTGCCAGGTGCTAATAAAAATTATTTGGTATGGGATGTTGGAAGTCCCCTCATAGCGCCAGTAGCACCTGCCATTTAAGCCCCTATTCCCGTCTTTGCTTTAAAAGCCATACCTAAATTTACTCGATATGGCTCAAGGACACCCTCCAGAACATCTGCAAGAAATCACCTCCCAAAATGTAGCGCTAAGGCTACTTGCAGCCTCTTTCAGGGGGAAAGTGCTAGATTGGTACCGTACTTTGTAGGCTAATACTATCGGTACCTAGGACTAGCTCAAAGACCCTTTCTATGAAAGATTCTCTAATGATGGAGACAGGTCTTCACAATATCATCAGCTAGAAATCATAAAATGGGCCCCACATGAAGCCATGACCGACTTCAACGCTCGATTCCACATAACTTGGTAGAGAATCCAGGCTGCTATCCACCCGCCAGCTGATTTGGAATTCATGTTCTACTTGAAATCTATCAATGCTGACATTTCAATGATGATCCAGTCTCTCAGTAGAACCACTCTATCAGATGCATACAACATCACAATCAAAGCAGAGAACAATCTGATAGATGCTGGAAAGTTGTTGCCTTGGCACATCATAACTATATTTCCTAAGATATCAAATCCCTATCTAGAAGTAGCATCTACTAGCACGTCGACCCCTCCTCAATCTATGTACACATATCTGAGCGCCCCACAGAATGTCACTTCTACATCTGGATCTTCAAAGGATGATATAAGCGACATCAAGGAGATGTTGCAGTTTATGGCCAATGAAATAACCGTCATCAAGAAAAACCAGGCCGCCCCTCTAAAGCCAACCTATCAAAATTATTAGGGTGAAAGATCTTCTTACCAACAAAACCAGTTCCAAGTAGGCGCTCACAAAAATCTGCAGGGACAAACTAATCAAATAGTACCCATGCCTTCTCTGTTGCAGAGCGCCAAACCAAGCTCAAGCAGAGAGCTGACTGTGGGGAAAAACAATCTAGTAGATGACAACAACCCCTGGTGCTTCCCTTGTGGCATCACACATATGCCCTGAAATTTCCCGTGCAACAATCTACAACAAAAGGTGGCAGAACAACGCATCCAAGGCACGATGTCAGACCATGGAGGTTATGTATATGCCTCTTCACAAATGGAAAATGCGGTACTTACTGTGCAAATTCAAGGGATGTCCTTGGAGCAAGAAACAAATATTGCTCCCGATCACACGCTCTTCTCATGGATGGAAGAAGAACAGGCGGTGTTTACCAATGATGCATCCACATCAAAAACCCCACAAGTACAATTTGATTATAACACTCACTCAAAAATGAGATTCATGAGTGAACCAGTCATCCCACAACTGGTTAGTCCGCAACCCAAAAGTGCTTTTGACCAGACACCCAGTACATCCACAGTGACACAACATTGTCCACCGCAAAGGGAAATTTTTGTAACTAGAGCTAAGGAGTAGAAGACTCCAAATATTCCACCATTCAATGTGGTGGAACAATTGAAAAAATCATTGGCTAATGTGTCTCTTTGGGATATCACATCTATTCTAGAGAAAAAGACATTGCTACATAAGGCTCTCCAGGAGGATCTAGTCATTGAGCCAACAAAGCAATCACTCAAGGGAAAGGCCATTGATCCATCACCTCCTTCCAAAGTTCTCACAAATAGCACAGAGGAAGTCTCTGCTGAGGTAAGAGATAAGCTGAAACTAAGACCCTTCTTCCTAACTTTTATTGTAGGAGAAATTATTGCACAATGCCATGATTGTCTCTGGCACTAGCACGACAGTCATGCCCAAGCAGATAGTTGAAGCCCTAGGACTTAGCTATGAACCTTTAAAGAGGGGGGTTATGCAGCTTGATGGGAACAAAGTCGAAACTATACGTGTCATCAAAGACCTCCCCTTGACTCTGTTCTCCTGCCCTAGCATCACAGTCCTGCAAGACACTGTGATCATATATGTTCCTCCCATGTTTAGTCTCTGCCTATCCTAAGAATTCACTTCAAAGATAGGTGGATATCTTTCTCTAGAATGGTCGCACTTGATACTCAGGACCAAGCACAAAGCTAAAATAAAAATAGTGTTTGAAGCTCTACATTTAGAACATGTGGCCGATGAAGCTATTATCAACTTTGAGGCTACTCATACCTCTTTCACTAAGAAGGAGACATATTGCACCAAGTTGCTAGAAGATGAAAAAGTGACCAGAGAACGAACCAATCTAGAAGAAGTTCTTTTGAGTGAATATATTGACACTGATCCTTTCAACAAGGGTATGTGCAGGATCATCATGGAAAAAACAAGCCCTTAAGTGGCAATTTTTTTAGAAAAATCAGAGTTAGGAAACTTGACATAAAAAATTGAATAAGTTACCTATATTACTTCAAAAATATGTAAGAATAGAATATGTAGAAAATTGAATGTAGTTTCTAAACTACTAGGTTTGTTTAAAAAATAAAAAATCTATTTGGTGAAAATTTGAAATTTCAATGCAAGTGGTACTTAAATTTCGTGGAAAAAATAAGTAGGTATCTGTCCCACCCTAACCACAATAAAATGATAATATTTTTTATAAGATTTTAGATATAAGTAGAGGACTCATGCCTCGATGTGATGCATATTTTTGTAATTTTTTCCAAGTAAATAATTAATTATGAATTTTTATTACAACTTTTAAAAATATAAAAAATTGTGATGTCCGACCACCTTTTAACTTGGTCAAAAATTCATGAAATTCAATTTTTATTTTTTAATCCTATAGTATGTGAATCATAGATTGTGACACATGTTTTGGATTCAAAAATGTGATACCATTTGAAAGCTATAGATATTTTTGATCAGCCTATCAATCAGGACTTTAGTCATAATTTGAATAAAAAATGAATAATAATTTCTTATTAAATTCAAAGTAAAGAATAATTTATATCTATGGAAAGCTGAGAATCTCCTTTAAAAACCCTTTTCATTTCATCAATTTTAGGTGAAAAAATAGTCATCAGCCACATACCCATCTTATTGCCACTTTTTGGCCCATCATGATCCTGCACATACCCACAACTATCATGCTATCAGGTTAGAAACTTATGTCATATATGATGAAGATCAAGTGCTTCCAAAGGTTGTAATGGAACCTGAGAGTGAGCAACCCTTAGAGCTATGGACACTAGACTTTAACAGAGCAAGATGCAAAGTGGGTGCAAGGGTCAGGATATGTTTAATATCCCCACACAATGAAAATACACTCTGATCCTTTTTCTTCCAGTTCGTTTGTTTGAGCAATGAAGATGAATATGAAGGAATATTGCAAGGTCTAAGTCTTGCAGTGCGGATGGGAATCAAGCAAATAATGGTGTTTAGAGATTCTGAACTAGTAGTAAACCAAGTCTAAGTGGTCTCTGCCACAAAAAGTATTCACATGTGATCCTATAGACATAGAGTCTAGGACCTGATCGAAGGTTTTGAAGCCTTCAATATCCAGACATTGCCCTGAGAATAGATTATTGATGCGGATCTCACATGTGGCAGCAATTGAATCTCAGTTTGAACCTACCTCCAACCTAATTCATGAAAAACACTTTGTACGAGTGATATTCTGACTGACAATTCAAAATAATCATCAGAGCTGGTAGGTATTTGACAGTGATAAACACATCGCCTCATTCATCCAACAGTCACGAGAGTTTGTTGACCAACTCCAACTGAAGATTGTTGAAGCATATGACAAAAAAATAATTTAGCTAAGGTCTAATAAGATTTCAAAGGGACTGGTCACTCTTGAAAACCTGTTTGATTGTGACGATGCAAGAAATGACAAATGAAAGTTTATAGCAGAAAAATGCGACTATGCGGATCTTCAGGTCAGAGATAGAAGGAAGCTCAAAGTCGGGAAGGACATCCCACATCATGGTGAAGAGAGGTTCATCGATTTATATGAGAAGTATGAAGGAGTGGTGGCCTGGTCATATGATGACCTCAAGGGATACAATCTCGACATCATCTAGCATATAATAGAGCTGACGGAAGGTGCAAAACCAGTCTGCCAGAAGCAGAGGCTAGTGAACCCGAAGATTGAAGCCTTGATGGTGCAAGAACTAACAAAGCTAATTCAGTCTCAAATTATCATCTTGATCAAGCACAACATGTGGGTATCCAACCTGGTCCTAGTCCAAAAGAATAATGAAGACATCCATATATGTGTCAACTTCAGGGACCTGAACAAAGCATCCCAAAAAGACCATTATCCACTGCCTTCTATGGAGTCAATCTTGCAAACAGTGGTAGGATCAGAAAATTTTTCTCTGCTAGTTGGCTTCTTTGGTTACAATCAGATCCAGGTGAAAGAAGAAGACCGACACAAAACAATGTTCACTACTAAGTGGGGAATGTTCACATATGCTAAAATTCTTTTCGGCCTCTCAAATGTAGGAGCCACTTTCCAGCAGACAATGAATATCACTTTTAGCGAATTGATCAACAAGATTATCCTAATCTATTTGGATGATCTGACCATATTCTCCAAACATAAGGATGATCACTTCGATCACCTTGAGATGGTTTTCAAAAAATTCTAGGAGTTTGGGGTATCTCTAAAACTAAAAAAATGTGTTTTTGGAGTACCACAAGGCAAGCTATTGGTACATGTAGTGTCCAAAGAAGGAATCGAAATTGATCCCAAGTGGGTGAAAGAAATAAAATAACTTCCCCTACTAGTCAACAAGAAATGAGTCGAATCTTTCCAAGGGAAGGTAAATTTTGTGAGAAAATTCATTTTGGATTTTGCAGGAATAATCAAACCAATCACCCTGATGCTGAAAAAGGATCAATTATTCAAATGGACTAAAGAAGCTAGAGAAGCCTTTGGGAAGGTTAAGGATTCTATTTATTCTGCTCCTATGCTGGTCAATCCAGACCTATTGAAGGAATTCATAATGTATGTATTCAGTAGCAAGTAAAGCAATGCTACTGTCTTAACTCAGAAAGACAATGAAGGAAAGGGAGAACATCCAATAGCATTTCACTCTCGAACCCTAAAAGAGTATGAGATGAACTACAACTTCATCGAAAAGCAATTGTTTGCAATTGTTAAGGGACTCAAGAAGTTTCGACACCTAATATCTTTTAATAAGGTGATTATTTATGTCACACATTCTAATGTGCACAAATACATCATGGAAGGAGAAATCACTAAAAATAGGGCTAATTGGATTACTAAGATCCTTGAATATACATTGAGGTCAATCCTACAAATACTATCTGAGGAAGAGGATTGTGTGAGTATTTGGCACATGACAAGGAAATGATAGATGAAGAAGAGCAACCAGAGCTAGTTCTAACCAATACGTCCAATCTGAAGGCTGCTGGCTAGTGGACAAAGTAAGATTCATGGATACCAAAAAATACTTGCCAGGCCTCCCTTCTCAGAAGAGAAGATTTTTCCGACTATAGAATAGCGAATATGCACTTGTCGAAGGGGTCCTTCAAAAGGAACTTCAACGATGTTCTATTGTGGTGTGTCACCCTAGAGCAACCAAAGAGGATTCTTGACACTTTCCACAATAGTCTCGTGGGAGGAAATTTCTCTGCAAAGACCACCGCCATCAAAATCATGTGCACTAGGTAATTCTAGCCTATGCTATTCAACGAATCATACTCCCTGGTAAAAGCCTACATGGAATGTGAATTCTTTGTGGGAAGAATAAAAAAGTCCATGATGCCTCTCAATCTGATAGTGGTTGATGAGTCTTTCACACAATGGGGCCTTAATTTCATCGGGATGATCAATCTTGCCGCTAGTGCCAGACACAAATGGATCCTAATGACCATAGAATACTTTACTAGGTGGAGTGGAGCCATGCCTCTAAAGAATGCGACAGAGGTGGAGATAGTGGACTTCCTTGAGGAACTGGTGATGAGATTTGACCCTCCTAAAACCATCATCTCTGATAACACCAAGGATTTCCTAGGCTCTAAGATATGTCAATTCGCACTCACGCATGGAATATTCTTGAAAACATCGTCAAATTACTACCCATAGGAAAATGGCCTGGCTGAGTCAACTAACAAAAGTTTAGTCCAAATCATCAAAAGGATTGGGTTGAAACACCAATGAGAATGGAATAATAACCTTCAGTCGACACTATGGGTGGATCGCATAACTCTAAAGAAAGTCCTCAAGACTTCGTCGTATGAGCTAGTGTATGGGAAAGAGGCACTATTGCCTATTCTAATTTTTTTTCTTCACCTCAGCTTTTTGATCTTCAATTTCTTTTTGTTTTTGGCTTCTAAAATGTTTGGGTTTATATAAGGGTGGTTGGAAAGACGGGTAATACACCACGTGGTGGCTGCACGACTTTCTCATATCATTTTTCTTTTCGGAAGAGGGCTCAAGACATGCATCAGTTTGGCAGAAGTTTTCTCCAAAAGGTTTTTCAAAAATTGTAAGATCTCCGCCTGCGTGACATGTCATCTCTCTGAGGACTGTGCATGATGATATCTTTTGGGGTGTCTATTGGAGTTTGTTGCCCTTTATTTTTTGGTTTTTTGTGAATGGAAGTTTGGAGTCGGTGCCTCGAGGTGATGTAATTGGTCAATGGACTTCCTTTTGTTTCCAGAATGTTCTTAGGATTTGATTATCTACAAGCCTACATCTCTGCTAAATATCTAAAAGACATAAAGGTAGTAGCTGAGAATTAATGAGCAAAGACTTTTGCAGCCTAACTAGGGATCCATGATCAGATTGCAAGCTATCAAGTTAAAAAATCTAGCAGTAATTACTTCTGTGTTGAGGAGGTGCTTTCTTCTTTTGGCAGCTATATAACCAGAGCGACAAAACAACAAAGGGTTGGATTCCAAGTAGCAGTTTCTTGAAAAGAAAAGTTTCTTTAGTTTTCTTAGGATTTTTAGAATTATTTTAAAAAACAAGTTGCAGAACTACTTTATTCTAGCATGTTATATCTATTAAGGTTTAAACTATTGTCGGATTGGCATCCGATCTCTGTTTCAAAGTTCATTTAATAATTAAAGCATGAACTATTGAGGAGAATTTATTGAGACTGTGCATGTATGGCCTTTTTCAATCTTTCTTTCTTTATATTATTGTTTTGAATGAAACACTATGTCTTGCAAGTTGAATCTAAATAGTTTAAGTAGAGGATTTCTATGTTGTATGCTTGTATTGCAGAATAGTAACTTAGGAAAACTAGACTAGGTAAGTGCACCAAGATGGCGCACTTTTGTGGCCACAAAGTGAAAAATGAGACAAAACGCGTTCGCGTTATAAGCGAACGCGTTTTGTCTTTTTAAAAGCAAAAAAAAAGTAACATTCTTCATTTCTATTTTTACTGTTTTCTATTTCTGCCCGCGGCCAAGAACCCTGCACTACGCGCTCGCGTTGTTGAGGAGGTGACTACTTCACACTTGATCAACTTGAATTCAATTTTCTTCACAAATATGGCACCCCGACGACGAAAAGATGCAAGAGGTAAGTTTTGTTTGGTATTTGTAATGAATTTTTTTGTTTTAAATTGATTTTGTTTGTTTTAGTTTAGAAATGAATGATTTTTTTTAATTTGTAGGAAATCCTCAACAAGAGGAGGAAAATACTCAACCAAATCAACCTCAACAAAATCAACCTGCCCCACCATTCTCTCAATACCCTCCTGGCACTCAAGAAAATTTGAGGAGTGAAATTGAAAACAATAAAAAAGAAGTTGAGGATCTTATTAGTAGGTTGAGATCAAAATTCTTCAACCACAGAAAGGATACATCTAGCAGATTCATTAAAGGATTTGTTAAAAAATGTGGATGCAATTACCCAACAAATATCTGGATGGCAAAATAGGAGGCAAACATCGAGGGCATATTATGCAGATAAATTATCATATAAACAAGCTAAAGATTTAAAGATTACTAAAGGTGATTTGTGCTCTCTATTCACTGACCCTAGAACAAATCAAAATCTCACCCTCAATGCAAAGAGGTTTCCTATCCATTGGTGCCACCACGTAGAGATTAGGAACCGCTTTTATGACAGATGGTATATGGTCTTTGATTACCCACCGTGCAATAACCGTGAAGTCCCCCAATATTTTCTTAGGAAATTATATCAAGGAGTTTGTATTGAACCAAATCCCAAATTATTTTGATATGAAGGAGTTTCGTAGGGAGAGGTGGGGTCAGCACAGATAGGCCTCGGGTGCACACCGGATCCATGATGCATGTGGGAGACGACCTCTCGCCAGGGCCGCCTGCGGGAGTGCATTGGCGATGCCTAGCTGCAAAGGAGAGTGGCCGATGTAGAGACTTTACATGCGATCACATCCTTGACTCAGAGTGTCATCCATCACACTAGCCCCATTGTACAACACAATCCAGGGGAGTCTTCAGGTGGTGGCCTTCGAGGCCATGTGTGTCGATCTTGCGGAGCCACTTGTTCGTATGACCCTACCGGCCCTCAGGAGGGTGCTACACAGGATCCATATACTTCTACGCAGCCTGATCCGTATGCATCTACTGGGATGGAGAGGGCGGCTGACATTCTCGCATGATGCATGGTATTGGATAAATGTGCAAAAATTGAACTGTTCATCAATTTAGTTTATTAAATTTTTAATTGTCAAATGCAAGATTAACTAATTTAGTTTTATTATTTTAATAAAATTGTAGGGTCACGTTGTTGACCCCGGGTACACCAAATAATCTACTTATTTATGCAAAGACACCTATCGTTGGGTATGTAAAGTTAGTAAACAATTATAAATTGGATTACATATGTTAATATCATTTTTTTAATTTAATGGTATTTTAATATGATTTTGGATGTTGAATGGTGTTGTTGGAGGTTTCAAAGAAACACCTCTGAGTGCAAGTAGATTTGATCAAACTTTCACTGAGGTAATATAGAATAAATAGAACTTAAAGTTAATGAATTCTAAGTTTAATCTAAATTTGTGTATATATATAGTCATAAGAGTATATGGGTTCACTAGGTTATTATTTGAAATCTTTTAAGAATGGTCCTACCATGATTGTTTGTCTTAGAATTCCTACACTAGTAAGCTATATATAATAAAAATTTAACATGGAACTGACAAAGGTAGAGCTACATTCTATCCATCCTATATAATTTTGTGATGTCAACGTAACCAAGAATAAGACGATGGATGTCCTACATGATGTCAATGTAACCAAAAATAAAATTTCTATCCTCAACCCTATCTATCAGCCAAGACTCCTTCAATATCTCGTAGACGCTTGGAGATGCTTAAGACTAGGTCAAAATACCCCTATATTCTCTTCATTTGTTGCATAGCTCATCAGTTTCCCATATGTTCTCTAACTAATCATGATTGCATGGAAAGAAGTTATAATTACTCATTAAACTCTCAACCATTGAGCCTCCTCTTCCCATAGGACGGGAAAAATGCTTAGAAATTATTAAATTCCCTAATAGGGTGTGGGAGATCTTTTAGGAAAACATTTGACACTAATTTGATCCATTGAATTCTTCTTCATTCTTATATATTCCTCAAATATACCTTGCAATACCCCTATTATACCTAAATCTACTACATCTTTATGTCCCTTAGTTAGCTAGCATGTAGGTGGGGATATAGTGTCCATGAATTTTGTCTTCTTTTTTTCTATTTTTCTATACAGTCCTCTTTTTATCTCACTACTACTGGCCCTCACATAAAAGAAAAGAAAAACATTACTTCTCTTTCTCATCTAAGGCCCCTAAGGTTTTAAACCCCTTAGATGCAAGGATTCAAAGCACATCAACCATGTGGTACAAATGACTAAATCCCAAAGACAATTTGTAGCAATGAAAGAGTTTGGAAAGGTAGAGAGAGCTACACTGGTGACTCAAGAGAAACTTCAGCTTTCAAAAACAAAGCCAATTAGGCTAGCAGACATGTGGATCAGGACAACATTTGGTGGAAGAGGAAGAAAGATGACTAGAAGTCTAGAGGCCCACCATACTGGATTTTGATATTCAACCATGAGAGCAAAAAAGAGAGTTGATATCATGTATCAAAACATTAAGCATGCATTCTTCTAGCTAGCCGAGAAGGAGATGATTACTTTTCTTCATTTTCATTTGCATAACCATATCAATGCGTGGGAACCAAGAAGACCAAGGATGTCTGGCTTATGTGGAGGTAATGGATGGGTCCAAACTTTAGAGGCAAGAAGGTCAATGTATGATCTTTGATGAATGATAGAAGAGGGTTGGTCAGACAAACCAGGGGCACCTAGTCATGAGTAGGGACCTATAGGTTAGATTGGTGAAGCAAAGCACCAAGGAGGTCTTACAAGGAAAGGCCTAGAGCAGGTACATACAAGGAAAGGCTCCTGCCTGCCTGCTCCTCTTCCTCTATTTGAACCTCCTTGATGTCCTCTACCCCGGTTATGTCCACCTCTTGCAGATGTTTCACCTCCATGCTCTATGAGTTTTGACTCTTCTTGGTTTCTTTGGTCATTGCCTCTACCTTGGTAGCCACCATGCTGTCCTCTTTGATCTCTTTCCTTTGCCTTGCCCTTAGAAGTCCGATCTTTGCTTCCTCTACCTTCTTCAATCTTTAATGCCAATTGATAACATTGGTGCACTGTTTTGGGGCTTAAGAGAACCATCTCCTCTTGAATGTTCCAGTACTTGAAACCATTGAGATATCTTTGCCATCTGATAATACTTTCATCCTGCGGACATTGGACCTCATGCAAAGTCTTTGAAACTCCTCAAGATAGAACTCATCTCTCATCTCTTTGCCTCAAACTCGCCTCTTATGCAACCGGAATTTCATAGTCTTTAGGTAGGTATGCTTCTTTTCACCTTGGCAACCATTCCTTCCAAGTAGAGATAGGTTGCTTTGCCTTCCTTCTCCTCATCTAAATGAATTTCCACCAAGTTAAGGTAGAACCTCTTAATCTTGATTTAGCCACCTTTACCTTTTTTGCTTCAGTGACTCCATCACACTCAAAATGGTTTTCCATTCCCTCTATCCAATCCATAACTAAATCAACCTCCATCTTTCCACTAAACAATGGTACTCCTTCAAGTGTTTTTCCACTCAAAGCCTTCAATGCTTTCAAGAAGGGATCCTCCTTCAATATAGGGTCAGTTTCAGGGATTCTATCCTCCTTTGCAACCTCTTCTTCTTTTGCTATTCTTCCATCAAACCACATAACATTCAGTGCTTGCTCAAGTTGGTCTAACTTTTCTCTCAATACCCTATTGTCTTCGTCTATTTCTTCAACCCTCTTGGCCAACTCAACATTTTTCACCATGATGCTAGAACCACTAGACTTTTTCTCTGACATACAAGATCAATCCCAAATCTTTTGCTTGCTCTGATACCAATCTGATAGGGAGAGGGGTTGGAGGAATCAATCACTGATTCCTGCTCTAGGCCTTTCCTTGTAAGACCTCCTTGGTGCTTTGCTTCACCAATCTAACTTATAGGTCCCTACTCATGACTAGGTGCCCCTGGTTTGTCTGACCAACCCCTCTTCTATCACAAACTCCAACCACCAAGTCCACCTTGGTTCATTGCCACAACTCTTCCTTAGCCTTTACATCTACTAAAGACCAATCTTCCTCAACACTCCATCAACTCTGCAGGTCAATAAGTCTTAGTGCTTCAAACTGTTCCAAAAGGTGTTTGAACAACCTCCAAGACTTCAACTTCCCATCGCTCTCACCAATCCTTTAGCTAGGGTTTGAAAGGCTAGTAGCCCTTGAGCCCCTATTAGGTCTCCACCTACAAAACAGGTTAGAACTCACAAATATCAAAAGGACTTCCCACTCTTTTTCCAAGGTTCTTGGTTCACATGGACAACACTCAAAGATTCTTGAGGTCCCAGCCTTCCACTGTCCGTACAAAGCTCAAACATGAAATGGAGCAAAAACTAGGGTTTTAAGCCTTCACTTGATAGTTAGCAAACTTCCACTTTGTTTACACACCAAATGGAGAGATGGAGCCTCCTCCTTCATGTAGTAACAAGGTAACACATGATGTTCACCATCCATTTCCTTTAGATGCAAGGATTCAAAGCACATCACCCATGTGGCTTAATTTATATCATAAGTTGTACCATGATGTTCACTATTGCAAGGAATGGAGTAAGAGCTAAATAAAGATACAACGACAATAAAAAATGATGGAGCCTAACTTGTCAAGGGCATATTCTTTCAAAACTTTATTAAACGCTTGTCATAGTTTCTAAGATATGCAATAAAATGCTCGACAATGGAATTAACCTTTGAGGATGATGATTAAATTGGAGGTCTCCTTTTACCATGAAAAGATTGAATATTCTTTCTTTGGCCTATCATTATGATTTTTAAGTTTCCTCACTTGAGTTAAATATAATAGTCAAGTGTTTATACCAAAGATGATAGAGAAAATAATCATGAAAATGAGAATATGATGGTGATCAATGACAAGGCAGTGGCACATTTGACA
>VDFB02078736.1:0-20037 GCA_007258455.2 Sequoia sempervirens | reverse complement strand
TGGTGTTGAATCTTGTTTATATTCTTTAATGATTTATTCAAGTATTTGTAGGTTGTCTATGGGTAAGGGCCCATTGGTCTTAGCTTGCATAGAACAATCACGTGGGAATCTACTGGTTTAAGTGAGCACCATGTATGGCATTTTTATAGCTATATTGTTTCATCTCTACTAATTACATTATGCCTAAAATGTGGTAGGATGATGTTGATAATGATATCAATTGTGCTAGACCAACTAGCAGTTTTAACATGATAACATCTAATGATAGTAATATGTTTAGTATGAAAAAAAATAGGGGACGCTCTATTTCTATAGAGTTTGCTAGAAATACTTGTAATATCATGATGCAAACCTTCTAGCTATGTTTTTTCACAATTGGAAAGTTTTTCTTCTTAATTATGCTAAATCATTGGCATTTGTTACCAAGTAGTATCTATCTTAAATAGATGATTTACAATAACTATGTGGTATTTTTTCATTCAAATGACCTACGATTGTTGTGGGAAGCTAGGTGGTAGATATAGTAAGGTGCAACATATGGCTGCAAGCTTGTAGTTACTGGTCTGCTACAACATCTTCTTGAAATATTTTTCTTGAAGAATTATTTTTGCTATTTGAATTGGGAAATGAAATGACTAGAGAATTCTCATCTTCTCTCACATAATCCATTGATATTGATAACAATCGTAGGCCATTATAACTTCATACCATGTCTAATTATCAATGTATTAGTTTTTGAAATTGTACATTTGAATATACATTAATGATCATAATGGAAATAGCGCATGGTAATAATTGTTATGTTTTCTATGACACTATGACAAATTACATATGAAACTATATAGCCTCAATTGCTCTTATAGGATCTAATCTTCTACTGTTCCTATATGGCAAACCAAGACTCTTGATGAGGGCTAAGCCTGAGACTTAGAAAATAACCCACAAATAAGAGAATAATTTTATTATTCAGAAATTGGAGCTTCTTACATGTAGAGGATTTCAAATCCCCAAGTTCTACAACACATGCAAGTTACAGAAAGCTAAAGAATAACCCTTTCGCAATATGCGAGTTTGTCCCCAAAAAGTTACCCAAAAATTAGAAACCCACCCATAAATAGAGCTCCTCTTTGGTTTGGAGCCAAAACAACATTCAAATTTGAGTTTAGGTGGTTTGGCACCAAAAATTACAACTTGAAGTTCAAATTTCAAAAGTACATGTTTGCAATTGTATCTTCTAGAAAGTGCGCCAACTTCCCGGGGCCATAACTTTTGATCCGGGACTCCAATTTGTGAACCGTTTGAACCGTTGGAAAGGTATCAAAAGTCAATAACACACTCAAAATTGGCTATGCTGATTTTGAAAAGTTCCAGGGCTGATCCGGGAGCTCTAAGTGCCTCAAATATAACTCAGAAGATTTTTAGGTGCAAATCTAGGAAACTAAAACTGCAATATCTTTCAACCTAGAAATCAAAAATAAAAACCGTAAATTGGGAATTTCATTATGATGAAAAGGGTATCCAAAAATATTAAAACATATAAAAACCAAGAAACTTGAAATTTAACTATTTTTGGGTGATGCAAGATTGCCCTTACACCACTGGATGCTCCTGCATCAGACACCCAGGGTAATTTGAGAAGTGACCCCGTCACGTCTCAGATGGTTGAGGAAAACCCAACCAGTCAACCATTGCCTTAGATAGCCAGGATGAATCTTCAATAGGCCTTCCTTTCCATTTCACTAGATATTCTTCATACAGCCTGTTCCTAGTACTCCTTCCCACATGACTATCAAAGATTTCTTCAATCTCCTCCTTTTCTGAAGTAGGTGATGGAATCCCACACTGTTCCATCGTTGGTACTTCCTCTGTGCCACCTTCATGAAACTTTGCCAAATCTGAAATGTTGAACACAGGGGAAATGTTGATTCCATCAAGCAACTCTACCTCATATGCATTCCCTGAATCATGCTTCTTCAAAATCTTACAGGGACCGAACTTCTTCATCTTCAATTTGTTATATGTTCCCACTACAAACCTTTCTTTCCTCAAGTGGACCATCACTTCATCACCAACCTGAAACTCCTTATACCTCCTCTTTTGATTTGCCTTAGCCTTATACTGCATATTCATCTTGTTAATATGTTCTTTTACCTTCTCATGTATATCCTTGATGTGTTCTACAAAATCTTCAACTTCAACACTTATTTTCTTCTCTTAGTTCATATTCCTCAATTATGGAGCTGTTATGGGGCTACCTCCATACACAATCTGGAATGGTGATCTACTAGTGCTTCTGTTGAAAGAATTGTTGTAAGAAAATTCTGCCTAGGGTAAGATCAAGTCCCATCCCTTGGGTTTATCTCCTACCAAAAATCTCAGTAGGTTACCCAAACTCATGTTAACAACATCTATCTGCCCATCTGTTTGTGGATAGTGTGCAGAACTAAACTTCAATTTTGTCTTCAACTTCTTCCACAAGGTCCTCCAAAATTACCCCACAAATTTGGTGTCACGATCTGAAACAATACTCTTTGGCAGACCATGTAGCCTCACCACCTCTTTGAAGAACAAGTCAGCAATGTGGATTGCATCATGGGTCTTCTGACATGGAATGAAATGTGCCATCTTGGAAAACCTATCAACCACCACAAATATTGAATCATTCCCTTGTGTCCTTGGCAAACCAAGAACAAAGTCCATACTTATATCCTCCCATGGCCTCTCTGGTACAGGTAAGGGCTAATATAAGCCTATATTCTAGCTCACTCCTTTAGCCATCTAACATACCCTACAACTTTGTACAAAATTTTTCACGTCCTGTGACAATTGATGCCAATAATAATGCTCACTGATAATGGAAATGGTCTTATCCCAACCAAAATGTCCTGCCAATCCTCCACTATGCTTCTCCTTTATCAAGTTCTCCCTCATAGAACTCCTTGGGATACACAATTGACTTCCCTTAAATAACATGCCATCCTGGATTATGAAATCCAACCACCTTGTCCTATCCACTGTAACAGGTTCCTTGCAAGCTTTCCAAGCCTCTCGGCAGAAAATCAGATCTTTCTCATGATACGCTTGTCTTGAGTTCATTGAACCCAACCACTTCAATTCGACCAAGTCACGCCCCATGTTTCTACAAACCCTAGATGGGACTTTGTGTTTTCAAAACAAAGGTATAACTCAAGAAAACTCTACCCATTCTCATATGCCTTTATTTAATTTTTCCTTGACTATTTAGGCATCAGTAAGGCCCGGCGGATCAATATATAAAAAATCCTTTGGCAACAAATAATGTCTCCATTTCTTTAATGCTTGAACTATTGCATAAATTTCCTAATCATATACAAAATACTTTCTCTTGGCATCATTTAATTTTTCACTGAAATAGGCAATAGGCTTACCTTCTTGGCTCAATATTGCTCCAATGGCACAACCATACCAGCATCACAATCCACCCGAACAAATTGTTGAAATCTAGGAGGGCTAGAACATGTTGCTCTATCACCTTCTACTTCAATAGTTCAAATTTTTTTGCTGCTCCAGTGCTCCATTTGAATTCTTTTCTATCCCTTCTCATTGTTTCAGTCAGGGGTCCACAAATACTACTGAAGTTTCTAATGAACTTTCTATAAAACTAGCCAAACCATGGAAAGATCTCACTTTGGTAGCAGTTCTTGGGGTAGGCCATTCTAGAATAGCCTTCACCTTTTTTGGGTCCATCTTGAGACCTTCTACTAAAACAACAAACCCCAAGTACACTAACTCCCTCTTCACAAAATTGCACTTCTTTAGATTAATCAATGCCTTCTTGTCTCTCAAAGACTTAAATATGCATCGATGTTTCATCCAACATCTTACTAAAAAATCAAAATATCATCTAAATACACAATAATAAACTTCAAAATTTTTTTAGTACTCTCATATTCTATGAGCTACATGAATGTGATCCTTCACCCGTCCCTCCCCGAATCTAGATCTTAGTGATATCCACTCTTTAGGTCAGTTCATGGCACTGAGCTCCACTCAAACAAACACTGTGTCATCCATCCCAGTGTGGGAAATCAGATTCTGATTTCTATTCTTGTTTATCGCCAGAATTTGTACACATCCTCCACTCCCCATCTCTTCTTGGTGCTAGTACTGTAGGTACCGCATGACTCAAACTCTCCCATATCAAACCTTTTCTCAACAACTCTTGAACTTGTCTGTTCAACACCCCATTTTCTACTGGAGTCATTCTATGAGCTGCCTTATTTGGAAAACTGGCTCTAGGAATCAAATCAATCTGATGATTGATCTTCCTTATTGGTGGTAAACCCTCAAGTACATTATCAAAAACAATATCCTAAAACTCATCTAACATCCCAGAAACTTCTTCTGGAACCTTCTCACTAGCCTCCTTACTCACTCTAGGAATTAATGGATAACACACATGCTCATGCTTCATACCTTCTAAAATTTTTCTTCCATCTACATAAAAAATTCTAGCACTACTGCATACCTTTTCTTTGGTCTCCTTTAGGGGTTTCAACTTGTGACGAACCCCATCCTTTGTCAAGGAATAAGTGTTTGCATGGCCATCATGTATAGCTCGCCTATCGAACTGCCATGACTTCCCCAACAACATGTGATAGGCATCCATGGGGATGATATCACAGAGTACCTCATCATAGTAGCTCCTGATCTTGAACTTTACTAGGCACTGCTCATTGACCAAAACTTTGTGGTTTTTCTGCAACCAGGCAATCTGATATGGATGCGGGTGCCTTTCCCACTTTATCTTCAACTTTGTAACCATCTCCTCTGACACCAGATTATCAGTGCTCCCACTGTCAATAATGACATCACAACAATTTCCTTCACACTTGCACCTTGTTTGAAACAGATTCTTCCTCTGTTCTGGTTCATTTTCCTCAATCACTAGGGCTCTCCTAATCACTAGGGTTTCTCCCCTTTCAGCATCATCTAAATGTTTAGATTGGGCCTCCTCATCTGCATGCACAACCCTTCCATGACCTTCTAGCCTTTTTTCTGCCCTTCCTTGGTGTTGTGGACATTCATAGGCTGGATGCCCTTCTTCACCACATTGGAAACATGTTCCTTTGAAACCACCCCTTCTAGATCCTTGTCCATATCTCCCTCATCTTCTACCTCTTTGATCACCATTGTTTTGATCATGAGGGTGGTAGAAGTTTTCATTCCTTTGGCTTCAGCTTGTACCCACATCTTCACTTTTCTTTTCATCATAATTTCGGCTTCCTAAAGGTCTTCCACTGCCCCTTCCGCTTTGACCTCCTCATCCTTTTTTCTTTCCATCAAATCTTTTGTTCAGCTTCTCTTCCACCTTCAGAGCAAACTGATACACATCCTTAATGGTGGTCATTCTGACTAGGCTTAACTCTTCCTGAATGCTCAGTCATAACCCATTAAGATATCAGGCTACCTTCTCCTTATTGGCCTCTGTGTGACCTATTCTGATGATTATCTTGTAAAAATATTTAGTATATTCTTTAACAGATCTGCTTCCTTGCTTCAACCCTTACAGTTTCTTCAACAGATCTAACTCGTAGTCCACTGGTATGAACTGCTTCTTCAGTTTCTTTACCATGCAATCCCATCTGGTGATATTTCCTTTTCCTCTTTGATTTCTTTCCAACTGGACCTCTTTCCACCAAATACTGGCATGGCCCTTCAGCTTCATTTTTTAAAACTTAACCTGATCTAGGTCCTCAATTTCCTCATACTCAAAATATTCTTCTAGCTTGTTGATCCAGTCGATCAACTCTTTCGGGTTCAAACTTTTAGAATAACTGGGAACTTCTGCTCTAGGTCTTTTCCCCATCTTCGAAATGGCCCTTATTAGCTACATTTGGTCTTGATCAATTGCTTCTTCTTCCTCTTCTACATTTGAACCTTCTTCCTCTCCTTCATCCTCACTTTCCTCCCTCGGGTTTAACCCTCTTTCTCAACTGCTCTTGTAACACATCAATCTATCTCTAGAGGGTTGCCAGTGCATCTCTTCCACTAGCATTTCTGCCACCTCAACCACCTCTGCACCACCACGTCTACCAGGCACCACTATTGGAGGCATCTTTCTTGACCTCGACCCACAACCACGGTCCTGGTGTGAACTGCCTCATGATCGGTGATCTGTCCACACACTCAAGAAAACTTGCTCTAATACCAATTGATGAGGGCGCAACCCGAGACTTAGAAAATAACCCACAAATAAGAGAATAATTTTATTATTAAAAAATTGGAGCTTCTTACATGCAGAGGATCTCAAATCCCCAAGTTCTACAACACATGCAAGTTACATAAAGCTATAGAATAACCCTTTCGCAATATGCGATTTTGTCCCCAAAAAGTTACCCAAAAATTAGAAACCCGCCCATAAATAGAGCTCATTTTTAGTTTGGAGCCAAAACAACATTCAAATTTGAGTTTAGGCAGTTTGGCACCGAAAATTACAACTTGAAGTTCAAATTTCAAAAGTACATTTGCAATTGTATCTTCTAGAAAGTGCGCCAACTTCTTAGGGCCATAACTTTTGATCCGAGACTCCGATTCATGAACCGTTTGAACCGTTGGAAAGGTCTCAAAGTCAATAACGTGCTCAAAATTGGCTGTACCAATTTTGGTAAGTTTTGGAAACAATCCAGGAGCTCTAAGTGCCTCAAATCTAACTTGAAAGATTTTCAGGTGCAAATATGGGAAACTAAAACTGCAATATCTTTCAACCCGAGAACCGAAAGTAAAAACCATAAATTGGGAATTTCATTATGACGAAAAGGGTATCTAAAAATGTAAAAACATATAAAAAATGAGAAACTTAGAATTTAACTATTTTTGGGTGATGCAAGATTGCCCTTACAACACCGGATGCTCCTGCATCAACTCTAGTTTTGAGTCAAAAGAACTTTGTGATTTGATGAGGGCTTTAATCCATGTTTTCCACTTCTAAGCAACCTATGTTTAACATTTAAACTGAAATTCTTGCAAAACTAAACCTCTGAACAATGTTTATTGAAATGTGTATGGTTTTGGTTTGGATAGATAAAATCTAAAAAGGATATATGATCTATAGTAATGAGAAGTTAATATCTCATCCACACTACAGAAATAAAATAAAAACTGAACAAAAATGAAAAGGATATATGAATATCTGAGCAACCTATCTTTAACATTATTTTTTGGTCTACAACTCTACACAAATAAAATACAAACCGTACGAGTAACTTTCAATAAAGACTAATCTAAATGTGAAAAATCATTGATAAACTGTAGCCAGAAATGAAAGTGCCACAAATTGTCTGCCAAAATTTTGTTCTATTTCACAATCTCATAGCTATTCTTACCTCCATGCATGTCCATTGCATAAATGCCCAGTTAGTGAAAGCGCTAGAATGACCTGCACTGTTTGTTGGAAATCCTGTGAAAGCAACCTTGCCCGCCAAAAAGAAATCCTTTGAAAGCAACCTTGCCCGCCAAAAAGAAATCCTCTAAAAATGACCTGCCCACGAAAAAGACCTGATGAATCTCATTTCTAAACTTTTAGAGGGAAAAATAGGGCATTCTCTAAAATTGGAGGAAAAAATTAGGGCATTCGAGCGAAGGGCTGGTTCGTACAAAGCCTATTTTTTCTTTGGATTTTAAAATTAAAAAAAACCTTATGAGCAATAGGGGTTCATTCAAAGCCCCCCTTCATTAGAAGGGTGGGGGCTTCTAATGAACCCCCTTCATTAGAAGACCCCCCTTCATTCGAACCACCTAATTGATTTTTTTGTGCATATTTTTTATTTCTCTTTGCCTAAATAATTGTAACCCATTATTGTGGGTTCACCCTATGTGAGACTTGTGTGTTGATAAGGAATACATTTCTTGTTTTGATATCTTGTTTGGATCTATTAGTTTTGTTAAAAAGTTGCACAAATTGAATAGGAAATTGTGGCTTGTTGTCTCTACTTTCTTCTGAGGTGTTCTAGTTTTTAAGAAAGCAAGAATAATGAGATTTTTTACAGACGGGGGAGGTCACTTAAGGCCTTTAGTTATGAGCTCAACCTTTCTACTATTGTGTTGTAGGGATCTATGATGCTGAAAGTTCCAAAGGAATTCACCAAAGTTCTTGCTCAGGGTTCCATTGCAATCCATAAAGACTATCTAGTCACTAGTGCCCTCTAATCCCATCCCTAAACCTTCTCCTTTAATGGGTTGGTCTAATACTGAATAGCTGGATGTTGGTGATCATCCTATTCCTGTCTTTCCTAGGAGTATATCTGGTGATAAAAATGATGAGGAAGGTGACCTACTAACCTCTACTGATTTGGATTCCATCTTGAATGCTGCCCTGGTTCAGGTTGCTAATGTTGATGGAGCTCTTAAAGGTCAAGAAGATAGGCTGATTGAGTCATTTGTGGATCATGCAACCAAGAACATCGTAATTGAGATTGAAATTCGAGTTGATCACACCTGGTTTGAGAATCATTTTAAAGACATTGTCAATACTAGTTTTAAAAAACTGTACTAAAGAATAGTGCTGACTGTAAAGGTTCTTACCAATTTTTTTGGATCAATCTAATAGTCTATAACTTGTTCTAAAATGATGCATCCAGCTATACTTAGGCTGCCATTTGGTGGCTTGTTTCAATTAGTTATATGCTCAGGTTTTGGTTCTCTGTTTGGAGTCCTAAGTAAGACTTTTTTCTTCTTGATATTTTAATTTATATGGTGGATTTCCCTTGTGGCATATATTTTGTAAATTTGGTAAACTTTCAGCAATATAAAACAATGTGAATGAGATGAGTAAGGCATACGTTACACAAATTTTAGTGCTTAGAGGTAAAAAAGATAGCTAAAAGACAAGCTAAGTGTGCCTTTTATATTGTCATTTTTCAAAACTTGATTTAGATAAGAAAGAAACTTAGGAATTTTTAAATTCTTACACATTTTTACAAAAACGTTTTCAGTTGTAGACTCATTATGGGAAAGATGAAAGAAATTTACAATGACAATTCATGAGACAATTGACAATAATGATGAGAATTTTGTAAGAGGTAAACCACCTATGAACATTTGAATAGACTTTGATAATGACATAGGATGCTCAATAGGGGTGTAGCATTGCAACAAAATAAATTACAATGGCCTCCTTCTGAGAGCGGTGCATTTAATTGAAAAAATAACAAAGAGATGACCATTAATCACCAAGCTAGAGAATTTTCCATTTTTTAAAGTGAATGTTGATCTTATTGCAAATAAAAACATTGATATTAAAAAAATGAGATTGTAAACATAAGATTTTCAGAATCTAATAATATATAAGAAAATCTTTTGGAAAAAATGTATAGGTGATTTTGCATCAAAATTTTAAATCACACTCTTGATCCATCATCAACATGATGAAATGTAAATTGCAAATTATTAACTTTTCAAATAGAACCAATATTCCAAAGAAGGGTCACCTAGGGAAAGAGAACATAAAAGGAATTGAATCAACTATCAATTATTACCAATAAATAATAATTAGCAAAAACTACTAATTTAGAATTGTGATGCTTAGACTCACATAGATACAAACTTTCTCAGGAATTTCTCTGCATACCAAAAGATAAGGATATTTTTAATTTCTGAGATATTATTGGAGAAAAACCGAGAAAATATTAGGAACCCAAAAATGTAGTAAAATTCAAAAAAAGGAAGACAAATAACTGATGATTTTTTTATTTAAAAGCATCTTAAGATTTAATTGCATTGAGAGTGAGACTGTGAAAGTAAACAAGAGTGTACATCATGAATTTTGAAAAATAGATTTTTCTCATTTTGAAATCACTGATTCCAAAAAATTAGAATATATATCTCTTTAACAATACTAATAAATAACTTTGCCAGAATGATAATGAATCCTTCATTCAATAAAACAAAACTAAGGTAAATATGACTTGTTAACCCTATCATTCTCCTTAACTATCAAGTTTAAGAGACTAATCCATACACAAAATGGTAACTACAATTGAATACAACAATCTCCCTAAGAGTTGAAAGAATCCCCTCCTAGGTCCTCCTCATTGTGAATTGACTCACATTGTGAGGTTGTTAGTCAATCCAATTGGGATTCATATGACATCTTTGAATGATTAGTGGAGAAAGAGTGATATCTCAATGTATCCATTTTTCCACCAATCAATAATGATAATTCAAGTACTATAAAATTGACTATTCATATAGCATTACCCCTTAGAAATCACGCCTTTGACATCAATGAAAACCTATGTTCAACATCTAGATTTGAGTTAAGTTAAGCTCCATAGTATTCAATATTAAAAACTACAAGGTTTATTGTTAGCATTCAAAAATATATTTCAAAATTGAAATGCGTTAATTTTTTAAATCAAAAGAAACTATCATGCAAGGAAAAATGTTATGAAAAATAAGATCTAAAATAAATTTTGAGAAGAGAGAAGGTGAATATGTGTCTCATGTTTTCATAGAGTTTAGATTGATCTTGCAGTTAAAATTCCTCACTGACAAGATTTTTCATGACCAAGACTAGGTGAGCTCCAAGAGGGAGCCGAGAATAGTATGGTGAAATAAGAAGTAGGTAAATTTTCTATTGATTTTTGAAATTTTTAATTTTTTGGCCCTTGTAAACCCTATGATGCATATTGGAATCTGATGAGCACACTAGCATTCAGATGTTGAACATGATTATGATATTCATGTAGACATCCTCCTTTTTTGCTAACTTCTAAGGGATGCACGGTCATCCACAAAGGGTGCTAGTGTTCAAGGGAATACTAGCCTTTAGGAAAACATACTTTATTCTAAGTTTTTGGACATTTTAGAATGCTAGGGTGTTAGCAATAGAATGATATATAATTATTTTGATTACTTTTAGCCACTTCCAATTATGCGAGAGAATGGTAGAGGATTTGTTTTTACACTACTCATGAGTTGATTGGAGAATCTATCAAGGAAGGAGTACGTTTTCTATAGATGATTAGTCCTTTATTTGGTATTCATACTCTTAGAGATGTGATTGCACCACATGATGCTCTTGGGATTGATGGATCAATGGAATTCAGATACATCCACCTTTCATCTCCTAATAGGGGAGATGACTATTATTCATGTGGATGTATAACACATTCTTAGATTCCTAGTCCATGGTTATTGCATTACTATTGAGGATGAGAGACAATTAGTCACTATATAGGAGGGATAGTGATATACACTTGCATGATTCATCATGAGTTAGAATATTGATCATTTCTTATGTGGTGACTTGAGCAAGGGTCAATACCTATTCCCCTAACTAGGAGGATATTGATCACTATAGTATCCATGATAATGACTATTGATGGTCAAGGTATGCATTTGCATGTGGGCCTCATGCACATAATCAAGGCCATGGAGGAGTGAAATACTATTTTTGTATTGGAGCAGAGTATGCTTGCTCACCTTTACTAAGACCTTGGCATATTTTCACATCATGAGGGGAAAATACTCATGAACTCCACATTACTTTAGGTATGAGAATTCAAGAACATCATGTGTATAAGATATATCAATTACCCAAGGAAAATTTATTCGGATGCACCATGACCACAATAATACCCACTAATTTGATATTAGAGTTTCTAAGATTTACTATTTTGGAGATAATCTTTTGATCACTTGTACAACATAGAGATTATATAGTAGCCATATAGAGGAATGAGATCATGGGATGATTTTGGTAGATAGATGGCTTGTATCCAACAAGATCACCTACTTATTGGTCACTATGACTATATCATCATGTAATTTAAGTACATGTGATTGATGAGGTAGTTTGGACTAGTATGGAAAGTGCCATCGATAATACCACTTATGTGCATTCACATCACATTACCATTAGAGCTAGACACCTCTCTCATCCAACAATCACTAAGGTCATTTTGAGTGACTTAAGTAGTAAAGGAGAGAATGATCATCTATTTTTGGATGTGGATGATGTTAATGTTTTATAGGGGTACACTGACTAGTGAAGTTTTTATCCAACAATCATTCCTTTCAAGGATGCCCCTAAAGGGGATCTTGATGCTTAAGGTTTGGATGTGGAGTATAAAATGGAGGAGGATAGGCCAAGGGTATAATAGAGAGTATGCTCTCCAATAGTTGTACCTCCTAGATAGATGGAGTGAGGTGAGTCTAGCAATACATGTACTCCTATAGGACCCACACTTATAGCACGCACTAGTCCTAGCATTGCAAATGGACTATGAGAAAAAGTTGGTAGGCCAAAGACCTAAGTGATTTTATGTTTATGTTTTATATCATTTATTTGGAATAGAATAGATATAGATAAAGTTCATTTTTTATTTATTTTTTTGATGTGATATTGATTTCTCTTTTTTCTTGGTTTTGCACCATGGACATGAGAGTTTCTTCACCTTATCAGCTGAGTCATAGTAGAGATGGTCTCATCCATATATCTTGAGGGTATAATGTGAGCATCATATAGGCCAAATTAGACTACTAGACACCGCATGGAGACATTTGAGTCAAATACATAGCTTAGAGCTACTTATAACGAGTTCTATGTACATTGAGAGTCATTGGGAAATAGAGCTTAGAACAGTGACAATTAATTAAGATCAAAGACAAACATTTCAATGCATGAATGGATAGACATAGTTGTAATCATGAGCCCTAGTAAGAGAAACACAAGAAAGTGGGGTTTTCTCCAATCCATCATCAACAAGAAATTATGTGTAACAAGCACATAAAGGAACAACTTACAACAACACCTAAGAAATAGCCATCAACAATGAGGAATAGGCATCAACTGCTGAGTAACAGCTTACTCCAAGGAGGGTTTTATGTTTTTCCCAGATTATGTGTAAATCATATTAAGACCTGAGGTAGAGGATGCTAATTTAAATTGTTGGAAGGGCTTCAGATAGGTCTACTTATCTACCTACACTTCCAACTAAGCAACATTTTCCCAATATAAATTATTTTTTGGTCTACAACTCTACAAAAATAAAATACAAACTATACAAGTAACTTTCAGCAAAGACTAATCTAAATGTGAAAACTAATTGATAAACTATAGCCTTAAATTTAATCCACAAATTGTCTATCACACAAATGAATCACCACACGTATATTGTGTAAACGCACCTGAATTTTGTTCTATTTCACAATCTCATAGCTAGTCTTACCTCCATGCATGTCCATTGTGTAAATGCCCAGATAGTGAAAGCACCAAAAATGACCTGCACTGTTTGCTGGAAATCTTGTGAAAGCAACCTCACCTGCCAAAAAGAATTCCTGTGAAAATGACCTACCCATGAAAAAGGCCAAAATGAATCTGTCTCTAAAATTTTAGAGGAAGAAATAAGGGCATTCTCTAAAATTAGGTCGTTTGAGCGAAGGAGTGGTTCATACAAGGCCTTTCTTTCTTTGGATTTTAAAAATTTAAAGAATTCTCATGAAGTGACAGGGGGTTCATTCGAAGCCCCCCTTCATTCAAACGACCTAATTGAATTTTTTGTGTGCATTTATAATTTCTCTTCGCTTAAATAATTGTAACCCATTATTGTGGGTTCACCCATATATATGTATAAGTTTGTGTGTGTGTGTGTGTGTATATATATATATACTACATATATATATACACTTGTATATATATACATATATATATATGTACATATATATGTATGTATATCCTCTCCAATTTTATTCTGTTGCAAACATAGCCAGAAAATGCAAACATTCAACACAATCTACTTGGTAATTGGAAAAAATACAGCCATTTCAATAGCACCTTCTCCAAAATGGCTAGATGCAGAAAGGCACAATATACTTCAAGTTATAAAATAAGAATCAACAATTGATTTTATTTTGTTCCAAACAAAATAGAAAACAAAAGCCATAAAATCAAACAAGATTACTTTCTACATCCACCCACATGTAGAAAGCCACACACACACACACACACATATATATATATGTATGTATGTATGTATGTATGTATGTATGTATGTATGGATATATACATGCATATATACACAAAAACCCATAAATCAAACAAGATTACTTTCTACAACCACCCACATGTAGAAAGCCACATATATATATGTATGTATGTATGTATATATACATACATGCATATATACATATACATACATATATATATATATACACACACAATATAGTTTGAGCTATAGAATATGAATCAACCAATTATTGTATTTTATTCCAACCAAAACAGAAAATGAAAGCCATAAATCAAACAAGATTACTTTGTACAACCAACCAGATGCAAAAAGCCACACACACACACACACACACACACACATATATATATGTATGTATGTATATATATACATTCATATATACATATACATGTATATATATATATGTATGTATGTGCATGTGTGTGTGTGTATATATACACATGTATATATACATATACACGTATATATATGTGTATGTGCATGTGTGTGTGTGTATATATATATGTATATGTGTTTATATGATAAATATCACAGAAAAAACCCTTTGGAACCATTGAAACAAGAGAAAAAAAACAAGATTTCCTTCAACCAGCTTCACTAAAATTACACAGCATTCAACGTATTTGCAGCTTTACAAAATCTTGCCCTCTGCGCTCATAGCCACCTTCAGCAACAACATAAAACTTAGACTGACAGTGAAAAATATGGTATCGATAACTGTACAGACATTTGTTTTGTTCTCCAAGGACTTTAAAACAGATATTACTTGCACCAAGACCACTACATGGGAACCATACAACAATCAATGCTAATAATATTTCACTGGCCTCCCCTACACTTCTGTCATTGTGTCAGACTCCTCTATCATCGTGACAAATTCCCGCCACCTTTGACATGACATATAGGTTGCACAACCAATGAATGCACTTGCACCTTGAAAAAATATTTCCATCCTTGGTCATAGCTACCTTGAATAGCAACAAAGAGTCCCATAATGGCACAGAAAAATACATTTTCGGTAACTCCAACAACATAGTGGATTAGCTATTTTTGAGCCATTCACAGTGAAATGAAGCCATAAATGGAATAATATAGCCAACTTTTAGTGGCATACGAAAACCCACAAAAATATGTAGTCTTTCCAACAATAATCGACACAATAAAAGAATATTCTTCCCAAGAATAACCTGAATTAGATGCACCTCTACCTGCTTCCTTCAATAACAGGCGTTCACACTTGTTGTATCTTTCCTTCATTCTTTCTTGACAACCTACCAAAAAACACCATAGAATTGTCACATCCTAGAGCTTTTGGAACCATTGATGCATGCAAAAAAAATAGTAGACATAACATTAACTATTTCATTGCATTAATATATATATATACATATTCCTATATACATATATATACACATTTTTATACATATATATATACATGTGCATTAAGAGATATAGTGGTGGATAGCTTATAAGTTCACTCAGAGTTTTGGTCGACCTGCCAGTTCTTACGCCTTCCAATTGCCGGTTTGCAACAACATTAATTAATGTATGCTTTGCATGTATTGGCTATGGCCCTAATAAGACCAATGATAAATGAAATCCATAAATGTAACAATTAAGCCTAACCCAAACAACAATAGTGAACAATCCCTTATGTAAAACAACATGGAGCACATAACACTAACTATTTTACTGCATTCCAACCATCGCCACAAAACAAAAGTTGTGAAGAAAACAATAATGTTATCCACACTCATGCAGATGGCCAAACCCGCAAAACACTAAAAATGACAGTGACAAATGCATAGACAAAAATACGCACAAAATCCGAACCATAAATCAAACAATATCACTGCCAACAAAGTATTGCTATCTAGACCTACTCATATATCTACCTATGAACATAGTTGTATGTATGTCTCTATTTACATATGCATACACATAAACACACATGTATGCAATTCACATTTCCCTATCCTATACAACTTTGTGGTACATACTTGTTAGATATTTGGTCGACTGTTGGATATCTATGCATATATGCATACACCATTGAAAATTTACAACTGTCTACAACCTATTCTAAATAGAAAAGAAAAACATGGCTTCCAATAGTACCTCGCATATAAAACCAAAAAACACAGAAAGCTCCCAATAAGATACCGACTCAAAACCTTCCCCATGAAAATTCCAATCCTAAATGAATCAATACTAGTTTCAACCGTAAGCTAGATACCAAAAAAACACTACACATTAACTATTTTCCAGCCATTCACACAAGACCATTATTGTCTTGAGTTTATTTTATAGTTTACATGTACACATTGCTATCGTTCTAAGATAGTATTTACAAAAAAAAACAATTTTTTTTTGGAAAACCCACAAAAAAGATAAGATATCTCAATTTCAACATTCACCAACTTTATGTGTGTAGATATATGTATGTATATGTATATATGTGTATATATATATATATATCTATATATATATGTACATATATGTATATATATATGTATATATGTGTGTGTATATATGTATGTCAATGCTAATGACATTTTGATGGCCTCCTCTGCACTTTGGTCATTTCGTTTGTCTCCTCTATCCTCACGCCAAATTTTTGCCACCTTTTACATGGCAATGGAGAACCAAGTCCAGGACCTTAATCCAACAGGGCTGACAAAAAATTCATCCACACTATAACCCATCCGCCAAGTATCAGATAGCATTTACAAAAAAAAAAGAATCTTTAAGGGAAAAACCATAAAACACAAGAAATCTCAATTTCAACATTCACCAAAAACTCAATAGATTAACTATTTTCCAACCATTTGTATAGAACCAAAGCCATAAATGGAAAAATATAAACAACAGTCATTGACATGCCAAAACCCACAAAACTATACAGTCTTTCTAACAACAATCGACACATTGAAACAATTTTTCCTTCAAGAATAACCCAGATCAGATGCCAAACAAGTCCTCAAAATTATCACAACCCTCACCATTTGCAACCATCGATGCATGCAACAAAATAGAAGATAACCTTCAACCACCTTCACAAAAATTGCACAGTCGTTCGTTGAAAATTAGCCAAACCTTCGCTTTCTTCCCTGGGGCGTTAATGGGAAAGCATATATCATTATTACGATGTCCTCCAGTACATGCAAAGCATATAATATGTGTAACTATATATGTATATTTATACATATGTATATATGTATGTATATCTATATAGATATCTATATATAAGTATATACATGTATATATATGTGTGTATATATATATATGTATATATATATGTGTGTGTGTGTATATATATGTATATCCATATGTATATATGTATATATGTGTGTATGTATGTGGATTTTTTATATGTATATATCTTTGTATGGACATGTGTATATATATGTATATATATATGTATAGATAGCAACCAAAACATTAATTATTTTGTTCTGTTGTAACTATAGATGCTAAATGGAAGCCATAAATGGAACAATATATCTTGAGGTGGACATCAACAGAATGAATTCCATAACATTAACTTGTTTATCCCATTGCAACCATTGCCATACAATGCTAAAATTCATAGTTAGCACTCACTTCTACCTTCAACAATAACAAAAACCCTCACAATGACACCAAAGAATATGCTATCGATAATTGGACAAACATTCGTTTTGTTTAACAAGGACTTTAAAATAGATGGTACTTGCACCATCACCACTACATGGAAACCATACAACAATATATATATCTATATCTATATATATAATTTTTACATTCACATATATATATATACACACACACACATAGATATATGTATATGTGCATATATGTATATGTATATGTATATATATATGTATGTATGTATATATATGTATAGAACACAAACACTTTGGAGCCATCGATGCATGCGATAAAACACTAAATAGCTTTCAACCACTTTCACAGAAATTGCATAACCTGTGTATATCTAAATGTATATCTATATGTCAATGTATATCTATGTATATGTGTGGTATGTATAGCATGTATATACACATATGTAGATATATTTATATGTGTATATTGTGTGTAGTATGCATGTACACATATGTAGGTATATGCATATGTATATATATATATATATGTATATATATATGTATATGTATACATATGTATATGTATACATATGCATATGTGTATATATGTATATATATATATAGCCGATAGGCTGTTTGTGTCAACTTTGCCCAAAAATTTTGTCAGCCTCGCTGGTTTTTTAGTTTCCAGCGTCTAGGAACAAGGTGGCAGGTGGGTTATAAGATTAGCCAAAATTTTCATTAGCCTCCCAAAAATTTTTGCTTTCGGTGGCCGTAGAAAGATGGTAGAGGCAGTTGTTCACTGCTTTGGAAATTGGGTGGCGTTTGTTAGGCTGTGTGGATAGAGAAGGTTGTGGAAATTAAACTCTAGTTTATGTCAACATTAGTTGTTGCATGATTTGTGTGTATTGGGGATCGTTGTAATAACATCTTCCCTTTAACGCCTCGGGGAACAAAAATGAATGTTGGTAAATTTTCAATGAGGCATTTTTTGGTGTCGTTTTGTTGCTATACTTGCTATGAGAGTTGAGAGCGAGGAGGGTTAGCTTTTGTGAGGGTGCAAGCTGGATTAAGTTTTGTGCAACTTCTATGAAGGTGGGTGGACGCTATTTTGTGTTTTTTGCAAGGGAGGGTGGTTGGAAATGCAAAAGAAATGTGTCGATTGTGATAGTGTTTTTCCTATTCTTATGCATACAAGTTGGCAAGAAGATGTTTGTTTGAAGCAAGTGGGAAGAGGTAAAACAAAATTTATTTTTTTGGCATGCCTTTTAAACTTTGAAACCTATTATGTTTAATTTTTCCTTTTTGTTTGCTCCTTATGGTTGTAATTCAATTAAATAGTCATTGCTATATATCTTATCTTCAATGTTGTCTTTTGTAATCTTACTCATTGGTTCCCTTCTGTATACTTTAATTGGAATCCTTGCAAGCCTTTTTCATTTTCCAACTTCTTGTATACCAAGGCTAAGGTTGCAAATGGAATTCCCTTCTAAAAAAATCTAAGCCGAAATTCCCATAAGACCACACTCTTTTAACACTCGTGGAAAGAGCACAGACATCAAGACTGAATATTCCCTCATTTTCCTTGCTGAGAAGGCTAGGAATTCAAAGCTTCTCTTGGCTATAATATGTTGTCCATCCATAATAAAGGAATAATCATAGGCAAGACAAGCTCTGAATTTGTAGCCTCCTCAACCAGTCAAGTTAGGGAAAATGTTGTTTGGATGTTTGTTCTTTTGAATGCAAGTTGGTATTGAGATTCCTTGTTGTATGGTTTGCATCTGCTTGAAATACTTTTGATTGTAGCTCTTGTTTATCCAATTGTATATAAGCTATGAGATGTAAGATAGGGATTCCTTTATACTGTACTTAATGTATGGAACACATCAAATGCAGAAAAGAAAGAATATTGCTTGCACCTAACGATGACTATACATAACTCATAAACCAAACCATTTGTAACAACCTACAAAGTAATAGCCAACAAACTACTTTTGGAACTAAGATAAGTTTTTTCACAAATACTACATGAACAGTTTTACAAATATGCATCTCTCTCAATTTCCTTTAATTGCACCTCTTCCTGCTTGGTTTGTCTTCCCTCTATCCCCTATTGATGGCTTCTTGTAGATGAACATAGAACTATCACAATCGAGGCTAGCTATAGAATTTTTTTGAAGGTGGTTGGTTGTTATCTTTCATTCTTTGCATGTGTTGATGGTTGCAAAATGTGTGCATTGTGATAATTCTTACATATATATATATATACATATATATTCTTATATATATATGTATGTATAATTATATGTGCATAGATATGCATAGACATAGATATATACATGTATCTCTCTATATATATATTTGTATCTACATAAATGTCTCTTTGTATACACACACATATATATATATATATATATGCATGTGTATATGTATAGATATGTATA